>JABEXW010000235.1:0-54023 GCA_013266185.1 Fusarium sarcochroum
TCAAGACTTTACCTAACTTTAGAAATCATGATAAAATAAATCAGGCACTTTAGTTAGTCTTTAGTCTGAAATATGCTCTAGTTATTATAGTAACTCATCCTAAAGTTAGGGAACCGTCCTGATTATTTACTGGACCGCCTGGCGTGGCAATGGTATTCTCTTTCTGGCAATTCTTGCGGGTTGCTATGCTAGCTTGGTACTGTGGTAGGCATGGGCCGAGGCACTGCAATGCAGTCTATGATTCTTGACTGGGTGATTATGCACATAGTTATCTGAAATTAATTCCTCAAACTTTGTCTTCCGAGTGTTCAATCACAGATGCTTTGGCTCCAGCTTTCACCATATCATCGTGATCGCTTGGAGCACGATCGTGAACATACCCAAACATGACGTCCATCTCGTCAAGAGTCTTGCCTTTGGTCTCTGGTAGGAAGAAAAAGGCCCACACGGTGGCGATGATCATCCAAGTTGCGAAGAAGAACCAGGTGCCGTAGCCGAATGATTTGAAGATGTATGGCAGAGCTTTAGTAATGGCGAACTGAGTGAGCCTGTTACAGACAGTTAGCGAAGAGATGCGCTGTTAGGGTCGCTGAGTAGAATCACCATTGAATGCAAGCAGCCCACGTGCCTGTCAAGTTGCGAAGGGCACCGGGGAAGATCTCGGCCGAGACAATCCAGGGGATACCGTTCAGACCGAAAGACCAGCTAGAACATATCAGCACACAGGTTCTAGTGTCATGCGAGGATGCAAACTTACAAGGCGGAGTAGATCATAATCATAGCTGTCGCGGCCTTACCGCCAGCAGCCGTTGAGGGTGAAAGCTCTTCGCCGTCGGCGATGATACTAGCAGGGTGCCCAATCTTGACATACGCTCCCACTATCCACAGACAAGTCGAGCACATGGCGGACGAAATGATCGTGGGGTTTCGTCTTCCCCACATATCGATGAGTGCTCCGTAGAAGATGATGGATGCAACAGCTACAAGACGGTCAGTAATACACAGTAGATAGAAGACGTTGAACAAACCCTTGACAAGGCCGTAGATACCCGTATACAAGGCAACATCCTTGATGCCAAGTGAGCCGAAAAGGGTAGGAGAGTAGTAATTGATGGCTACAAGCGCGTCAGTTTCTGTCACGCAAAGAGTGTGGCGTTCAACCTACCAGCAGCACCAGACATATTCTGCAGAGCAAAAGAGCAAAACACAAGCAAAACACGGTTTCGCATGCCCTTGCGAGAAAGCTCAAAGAGTGCACCTCGGAAAAGAGCCCATGGGCCATTTCCATATTTGCTAGCCACGAGGGCCTCGTCAGCGAGACGGCTTCGGATCATGTCGAGGTCCTCCTGCAGATCTAGCAAAACGTTAGTATCAACCCGTAAACATTTTATAGTTGTGCATACACTTGTGATCTCGGGGTATCTTTCTGAGACTCTCAAGGGCCTTCGTCGCATCCTCCTCGCGGTTTTTACGCATCAACCAGAGAGGACTCTCGTGGAGAAAAAGGCCACCAACGACTAGAACACCAGCAGGGATGATCTGAACAGCCATAGGGATGCGCCATGCTGCTGCAGAGGCACGATCCATGTTCTGGTTGATACCGTAGTTGATCCAGAAGCCGACTAGTGAGCCGGTCTGGTAAGCGACTTCGAAGAGACCGGTCAAGATACCGCGGATCGAAACGATGGAGAGCTCGGCGATGTAGCTGGGGACTGTGGCAGTTATGGCACCGCATGCTATACCTGTGAGGGCGCGGCCGGCATCTAAAGCTGTTAGATGTGATTTCGTGTGTTCGTCTTCGAGAATACTCTTACAGATGTAGGATAGTTGATGGGTTGCAGCCGTCATGAGAATGGCACCAATGAGGAAGACGACGACATTCGACTGAAGAGCCCACTTACGACCAATTTTCTCAGTAACTACCCGCGAGTATCGTCAGTTCCTGTATTCTCTCATTCTATACCTTACAGTACGCAACATACTCAGAAAACAGATAATAGCCCCAAAAAAGGCACCCGCCTGAAACGTCGCAGTGATATTACTCGAGATATCAGCCGACTCATCTTCTTTAATGCCAAAGTCGTCCTTGAAGCTGTCGCGGGCGATTGTGGTGCCAATGAAGGCGGAATCGTAGCCGAAACTACAATCCATCGTTAGAACCTGGATTCACGAATTCCGAGGTGTAGACCTACAGTAGGGACCCTGTAGCAATGACGGATGCTTCTGTGTAGAGGCGCCAGTTGTACACCTCCTTGGGCGTCGGCCGATCTTCCACAGCGCGAAAGCCACCCATGATGTTATTCGCGATGCTTTTTACTTATGTCTTGAGAGTCGTCAAGTCACAAGTGGACTTCCTTATATGAAGCTAAAGCTTCCAAGAGTCGATCAACATTGAATGAGGTCCCTTGTGGAACCGTCTTGATGTAAGTCTGTCTGACAACAAATAAATGACCCCGCAGGAGGCTACCCCGGATATTTAACCCATTGTCTATCCATCCTCAATCCAGGGTGTGAAGGTCCCGCCACTTGGACCAGGATCTGCGTGGGGAAGTGAAATCCGGGGATGGTGTGGAGAAGACGAGAGTGAGGTCACGGCAAACATGTTTCTCGCGTAGCATGGTCTAATACATGCATACAAGAGTTTCATCATGAGTATGAAGTCCCTGGAAAATGGAAGGCTGGAGGTTGGCTGTATCATGGATAAAGATCCGACTAGCGAGCCGAGGCGAGGAACGGAGGCGATTGGAGGATGGACTGATGCGGGGGATGAGCATCGGGTCAATTTAGGCCGACGATATACTCCATTGAACGAACAGTCATGTCTCTAATATATCCTGGTTGAATAGACTGATCAAGGGTTCCAGCGACATGCAGAGGTTCACTACCACGCGTCGATACATCAATGGTCACGATAACTTAGAGGCAGCCAACCCCATCACTGCGATGAATCGTCCACTTGCACTTGAACTCTCCTAGTCCAACGATTTAAACCCAACACGAGGTCTTCCTCTCCATTCTTCAGCGGGCGACCTTTACGTTGGAATCGGGACCAGAGCTTTATTTCTTGGTAGAATCATTCTTGTCGCTGGCGTTGTTTTCACTAGTATTGTTGGTGTCTTAGTTAGGTTCTGTATCTCTTTTTGCAGGCATGTTTGCTGGGCGCTGTGTTTAACGTAAGCGACGAAGTACAGTCATATATATATGCTTTGAACGCGTTTAGACTAATTCTTGAAAATGTCATATCATGAGAGCGCATGGTCAATGTCTGTATGTTGGTCGTAGAGTGCCACCAATTGAAACACCACCGGCACAGTTGAGCAGCGCTTGCGTACGCCGGCGCCTGACAGATGTATGCGACAATTCTAAGACTCTGTTGCAATGAGACATAACACGAACCAATAGTAACTGAGGCGGATAATCTTGATACTAAGTTTGGGCGTTTCTATACGCAATCAACACAACCTCAACACAGCGGTTGAGCCATTAAGCGTCCATCTAGATGCTTGCTCCCCTTTTACCAAGACCCTTCTCAACAGCTGAAAGAGGCTCGACAACCTTGTTGATCCAATCTTGCTTGCTCTCATCACTGTATTTGGGATACGGCCTCCGGCAATGGCAGCTTTCAAGAGGATATCCTCGCAGCTTAGCCACAATCCATTTGGTACCGTTAATACCGCCCTTGGCAAATCCCCATTCCATCTTGGCTAGCTCAAGTTGCACAGCCTCGGCTTCTTTCGTCTTACCCGCCTTATACAGATCGTAAATCTGCAGGCAGGTCTTGGGGTATAGGTTCGCGACGCCGGTGACGGTGCCTGTCGCTCCCACGGCCAAGGCGGGGACAAGCCAATCGCTCTGGCCAGCGAGCGCAGAGAAATCCTCGGGCTTGAACTGAGCCGACACGCGCGCAACCTTTGCGATTCCACCGCATGTCAGTTTCACGCCGACGATGTTGGGGTGCTGCGCCAGGCGCTCTAGCATCTCCGAATTGACGTCGAGGCCAGCCACAACGCCGGGGAAGTTGTAGATGACGACGGGGACCGGGCTCTCATCGGCTAGTTCTTCGAAGAAAGTCACAATGGCATCTTGTGTCATGGCGAAGTGGAAGTAGCTCGGTGTTAGGACGAGCACAAAATCGGCGCCTGCATCCTTTGCTAGCTGTGTCTCATTGATGGCATCTCGTGTAGTTTGTGAAGATGTGCCCAATGTGATCGTGATGTCAGGACGGCCGAGTGAAGTTGCAATCTCGCGTGTCGTCCGTACCAGTTGTGACTTTTCGGCTGCTGAAAGTGTGACTGCCTCTCCGTTTGTTCCAGCGATAACGACTAGACGATGTCAGTGGCAGTTCGACAAACGATTTAAGGTAAGCATACTTCCATTAAGACCCGAGCTTACTAGAAACTCGATATGCTTCTTCTGAGTATCCCAGTCGATCTCCTGGTTGGCATCACTGCCAAACCAAGTTAAAGAGGGGACATGGATTCCATGCGGGAACGCCCTTCCCTTAGTTGAGATTGAGCCCATATTGATCCGAACAAAAACACAAGATAGGTAGGTTCAAGACGGTGAGAGCTTCAGTTAGGAGAATATGCAGATTAGAGTGACAAGATTTCCTTGCCATAGACATCAACGAGCTAGCCATAGGTTTTTGTTCCACGATCAACCTTGACCTTGTGGGGTCTATCTCTGTCTTACGCCATGCCACGTCCGAATGCAGCGATTCGCAGAGCATTGTGATATTCGCCAGCTGTCGTACAAATGAAATACCGAGAGGATTCCCCCATCTGGGCAGTCCGGCAAATAATCGAGACAACTAACGAAGAGAGGACAAAATAGATTAGGCGTTCTACCTCAAAGTATGCCTAAACCATGCTCTAATTATTTAGTAACTTGTTTTAAAGTTAGTAAACGACCCAATTATTTGTCAAGCCACCTGCCATCTTCACCCGCAGTTTCATGTGGGGAAGTTGGAGATCACCACATCCGATCGGCACGACGAGTGTGAGTGGGTCGTCGTACGTCGAGCCGAGCGTCAAGCAAGAGCTTAATTCACAGTTCACACCTAGTCGCGTGGCACAATTGTCATTGAAGCCGAGTGGGGTGGTGGTTCGCACGTCGGGTTCCCAGACGTGGTGGTGGTGGTGTTGTAAGCTCTGGGCTGCTGACAATTACCTATTCGTGTATCGGATAGGGTTTTTGCATCAAGAGCAACCTTCCTCCTCGTCTTCATCAAATCAAACAATGGCAAAGCATGAGTTAAAGACGGCGTGCATCACGGCCCGAATATCCATCCGCGTCTTGGCCGCATCTTGTCGAGCTTGAACCTCCTCCAGTACTTGGGCTGTAATACGCGCATTGCCGGCAACCTTCTCCATCCTGAGAATTTGGGTCTTTATCCACGCCTTCTCGTTGGTAGCTTGCTCTTCCACGCCTAACATCAAAAGCGGCCATAGCATATTGATGGGGAGCGTATCCTCAGGGTCCAAATCCACCACGATTTGTCGAGCAAGCTTCCGAATCTGGTCCAGAGCTTCAGCCGCCTCTTTCGTCAACGGGAGGCTCTTGTAGGCAACGCGATGGAGGTGGACTTTGCTGGCGTAATAGTTTGACAAGTATGTTCGAAAGGCTCGGGTGATAACAAAAGCCAGATGTTTCGAGACGTGAGGCTCCGTCAACTTGCCTGCCACAGCATAGTCCATCAGTGGCGGGCGTTGTTCATACAAGGTTCGTAAATCGGCAGCTATCACTGTACCGATATTCATGACTTCAATCTCATCCTCGACTGTGCCACGGGAACGATGCCACGGATCAATCTTGGAGATCCTGCCCATGAAACTTTGGACCTTCTGATAGAATACGACTCCAGGCTGATACAAGACTTGAAAAAGCACGTCTTCAATGTCGTCCGCGGGGTCATTCTTCGAGACTTCGTCAAGCTCTCCGTCGAAACTTGTAGGTGATGCTTCCACTAGAAGAATCTCGTCATCCTTGGTTAGAAACAGGCCATCGCCCCCCGCCGATACCGCTCGTCCATCAAGAAGTCGAATCCAAAGAAGCAGTTGCTTCTCTACCGCTGTCAGGCTGTTCTTATTACTCCCCTGGAATAAAGTGTATGCACGCTTCAGATTATAATGCGCAGCTTCGAGACGACTCTCCAGAATGTCGATATAACTGAGGAAGAACAGAGCTGCAAGAATGTACTCGCGTGCAGGACTGTGCTCGGACATGGCCGCACCATCATGGCTCGCAACTTCTGCAACACCCTGCTGGTAGTGATCATGGTCACTCATGGTCCACGTGCCATCTTTTCGAGAAAGAAGGAGGTTAGAAAACGCCATGATTGCGTGTCGAACCATAAGTGAGACATTGGCCATCTCAACGACGGCTTGTCGCATTGAAAGCCACTTCTTCTGAGTCTCGACCTCGGCAATAATGGGCGGGTTGACAGAGTTGGCAAAGAATTCCAACAACTTCTCGCTCCCATCTCCTTCAGGAAGGGTTCCCATTTCTTGACTATCAATACTTTGCGTCAGTGAAGGCGCAGGAACTGGTGTCGTAAAGGCTGTTCTATCTGGGAACGTGATTTGTGAATGAGCCACCTCCATTATGTTAGTAGCCACACACATAGCGACACCAAGTGAGCCTCAAACTTACCAGCATATGTGCTTCTAATCCCGGATTCTGATGCATGTCCGGCGAGGTTTGTTGCCAGAAATCACCGTAGTCCCACATGAAGCTCGCATAATCAAAGACCTCGTCCACTGCATGCCCGGGCTGAAAAACCGAGTTTCCTGGTGATGTCTCGGCTGTAGGTGATAAATTCTGCTCAAGATGCGGGCCTGGCATCTCGCTTATATGCGATTGTCTCTTCTGAACTCCTGATCGTGGTTGCGGTCGCCACTTGCACTCCATGTTGAGCCTCTCGCAATGGGAGCATCGCGGCCTTTGCTCGTCGCATTTCACTTTGCGCCTCCTGCAAAATAATCAGGTTGAAATCTGGGCTGAAAGTGACCAAACGTACTTGCACGTTAAACAACCCTCGCGTGAGCGGATGTTTCTCCTTGCCAAAGCCGCAGGCCGGATACTCGATGGGCCGTGGTCTTGTGCAGTTGATGCGCCGCTTGGAAGACGAGGAATAAGAGGTCTTCCACCATTCATGTCCATGGCGCCTGCGCACGTTGACAAATTCTCGATGAACAATGGTATTCACAATGCCTAGTTGAAAGCCCGAGTCCAAACTTGAATGTCAAGGTACCTAGGTAGGATGAGTAACTTAATCTGTCACCTGACGTGAAAGAGGTCCATTTGCGGGGCGGACCCAATGGAAGGCCCCAAGATGACAAAAAGCAGGCAGGTAGCTGTGTTCGTTCATTATAGGGAATTCCCATCAGTCAAACATGATAAAATCGAAGTGACTAAAGCTTAGTTCTGATGAAATGGGCCCTATGGTTCTGTTTGTCACCTTTCTTCTACTACAAATGTTTTTATTGAAGCTCTCTCTACTTAGATTGGTTAATTGGCTTGGTGTCTGTCTGGTTCTTTTATGGCACCCTTGGCAAATCCAAGCTGTTGGTACAGACACGCAAGGTTGACTTTAGCATTAACTTCCATGTCAGGCACTCCATTATCGAAAAGCCTTGACATTGCATATATTCATTTGTCTCGATGTTAAATCGAAACACAACTCAAATTACAATTTTTTCGTCGTACTTTATTTAGTTTCCCAAGCGGTTGCAGCTGCTATTCCTTGTCTCCCCACTTGCAGAAGTTCGACTTACACCAACCCCCCCGTGAAGGGCCGTCCAGCAAAAAATCGATATCTGCCCTAAGTTAGGTGAGAGATCTTAAAATAATCAAAACAATCAGGCATTTTGGTCAAATTTTGATCTAAACTGCGCTCTAATTACCCATTACAGCATCTTATCCTGGTAAAATTAGGTAGATGTCTCGATTCGTTGGACCACCTGCCCAATATACCAACACTTGCATTTCTTCCTTTAAGTGCAACCACGATGCATCTCAAAACTCTATAGATGGATTTTTACATTTGAGAACGTCCCGTACGACCAAATGACGTCAGGCATAAACAGACGGCATAAGCATCACTTCCCATGGCCTTTTCATGCTTTCAACCACCAAACCTCAACATCTAAACATATTTCTATACGTTTTCACCTAACCCGGCCCTTGTTATCCTCCAATAAATATACTCGCAGCAAGTGCTCTAAATTCCGAATCCATATTCATGCCTACTCAAGAAGTGCTCAACCAGTGGGAAGCCTCTTCTCCCACTGCCAAAGGCGAAGGCCCTCTCCAAGGCACTATAAATCGTCCGTGTCCTCCTCCCTTTGATTTTGATCGTACTGACCATGTTTCGAAAGCGCCCCAATCCCTAATCTCAATGCATGAGTGTCTCGCTGCACGACCTAACGCAGAAGGATGTTCACATCGTTGCACAGACGGACGTCTTGGGCCGGATCAGGTATTTGTGACCCTTGTGACAACATCAACATGGAGACGCAGGCAACTGACATGTTCAAATAGGACCGCATTCGCAATAATGGTGCCCATACGCCCTGCTCCCTTCATGCCGACATCCTAGCGCAGATAGAAGCGAAGCAAGAACGCAAGGCGTCAGAAGCAGCGGAGAATAACAAGGAGAAGCCAGTCGACCGTGAAAAGGAATAAACACCATGAATCAACCGCGTCGGTCCTTTGCTTTATGTAGTGATTTACTGTTGGCTGGGCAGCTGGGACGGCACAAAACCTGAGGCTCCTGAAACTTCCACGATGCACAGCCGCGGGTTATGGGCAGGCTTTGAGAACCCAATAGCATAACTCTTCATCTTAAAAACTTGCTCTTATCCGTTGTTGAGAAACAATTCTTTCTACTCCATGTGACATTCTGCATGTCCCTGGCTTCTGTCTCTTTGTTTTCTTTCGGGCTCCACAAGAGTCCGGACTGTGCTCCGAGGACTACTTCATGAAGCAGCACCAGCCAAAATCCCGTTATTGGTTAGCAATGACTATCAGTCTAAGTGTCCCTCAAAAACTTACCAACTACGGGGGGGGAAGCGTAACAATGCCACTCTTTATCACGTTTGGTAGACAAAATAAGGCCCCGGGAAGCTCCAAGAATCTTGTCCAATACAACCACTGCACCAATGTAACATCCCATAAACGCCGCCGCCGCAACCGCACTACCAATCTTCTTAACAGCATTCACTGTTTACTTTTTTTTTTGCAACACCCACCCTAGTGGTCCCGTCCTGCGCAACCGTCACGCCCCAGCGCCTGCCTCTATCATAGCGTCTTCCCTCAAGCGGAAAAGCGCTGCCCTAACACATGTATATGGATACGAAAGCGAGTAGACACAGGAGTATGATACCTGGCGTGCTGTAGAGAAGACTCATGTGCTCGGATATGTATTCGTGGGAGGACATGCTGAAGCAGGGAACGAATCGCAACCTAGACAAGAGAACAAGATTCCCATGATTGTAATAAGTTCGGATCATAAGGTAGTAAATCAAATCCAAATCAGAGAATCTTCGTGTTCGACCTTGAGGAGTTGTGAGCTTCTTGTAAGAAGCAGCCGCAATAGGTCTCATACCATAAACTATCACTGCAAAAAAGTGGAGGAATTTGGTTCCGATATTTGATTCTCTGTCTATTAGGATTTTTTGTACGTCTAGTCACATCTATCATCATATCAACAAGAAATAAGCCAACAGTAACCTCTGTTATCATTCTCTTCCTTTAATGGCCTTCGGAGAGATTCACAACGGCCCACTTGCCGCTCCACGCCCATTTTCGAGCACCGGAATCACCACCGCCGTCCTCCATCTGCCTCAACTCTTCATCCTTACCTTCGGGTAGACCAACAACGACATCGGCCTTGCAAGTTCGTAGAGACAAAACGTTGACGCCTGAGGAGGGACCCATGGGGCCCAGGGCCTCGATAAAAGATGTGGTGGCAGGCCAAGCAGCCTGTTGTTATATCAGTATGGCGTTTCCTAGACGTTGGGGGTAACTTACATCAGCAGTGAGCTTGCGGTAGTTCAGATCACCCTTGAAGATGACAAGCTCAGCCGGCTTGAGCTCCTCATGCAACTCAGGGTTCTCGGCGGGCAATCGCCAGAAGCTACCACCGGCAGTCCAGTATCGGTTAGGTCGAAGAATGAGCTGCCCCTCGGAGTGGGACGTCGCCCATTCTTGAAAGAGGAACTGGAGGTCCTTCTCAGCCTCATCAGAAAGGGGTTCAGGCTTCTTTCCTTGGAGATCTTCGTCTTCTGAGGGGGCGTCGTACAGAGCGCGAGGGTTGGCGACGGCGTTCAACAAACCGCTGAAGTCGCTGGGTACAACGTCGGAGACGAACCAAGGGATGGACTTGGGTCGCAGGACGACCTGGGTAGCGAGACCAGCTGAAATCAGGTAACCAGCCAGGATCATGTCGACATACAGCTCAAAACCAGCGTTGTCGAGGACGATGTCAACACGACGCTCCTTCTTGCCTTCGGTCTGGGCCTTCTTGAGGATCTCATACGCCTTGGGAAGGTCGTTGACCAGGATATTCTTCTCGGCCGCCTTACGGGCCTCAGCACCCTGGAGCTTCTGAATATCCTCGTAGGTCAGGTTTGTAAGCAGCGACAGATCAGTAGCGTTGCCCCAGAGGCAGATCTCAAACATCTCTTGGAAGAGAATCTTCTCGGCTTCTGAGTCGTGGGTCGAGGCTTTGTCGGCGCGGAGCTGCTGGACCAATTGCCTGTACTTGCTGGCAAGCTCGAGGACGGCGGGTCGCGATGATCGGAAAGTATCTATCTTCTGTCGGGCGAAAAGGTCGTAGGACTTCCAGTGCTCGCTTAGGCGGAATATGGCACTGATGCGTCTACGAATTATAAGTGTCGGCATTACTAAAGGGCAGTTGCCTATCCTTACCTATACATGTAGCACTCGGAGAAGAGCCATGGCACATCGTACCAGTGAGCATCAGTGCCAAGCGCTTCGATTTCCTTGTTGTAGGCCGCAACCTCGTCGGTAAATCCATCGTCGACAAGAGGACTGTAGAAGTCAGTTGGAAGATTCTCCAGCGCGCGATAGCCGGGGTATATCATACGTGAGCTTGCGGTCGTGCTCAACCTCGTACTTGAGACCAGCTAGCTGCTCGATAATCTTCTTGCCCTCTGCTAATTTCTCGGGCTCGGAAGTCTTCGTAACGGCGCGGTAGACATCGTCAATTCCTTGGGTCTATACTGGAATCAGCGATTGCTCGTTATGAGGCATATTCAGTAGTCTCACCAGAATGACAGGCCATCGTTTGCGAACAGACTCGCTAGCGAACGAATTGGGGTCGCTGGTACGGTATTGAGCTGTTCGCGAAGTCAGTCGTAGTCGATCGCATGTTCGAAAAGCACATACGAGTCTTGGTATCGTGCTCCATCTTTAGGCAGAACTGGCGCACAAAGGGAGCGTAGAAAAGAGAGGAGTAATAACTTTTTTGCTGATCGTCCTCAGATCTCCAGGGAGTAGGTGTTTTAAGGGTTCTACAAGTCTTTTACCATCATGGAGGGGTAAGGTAGGTACGCGGGGCATTTTTAGTGGGGGTTGACATTGTGGAAAGAGGCGTGACGTCAGGCCTCTACCGACATTCTGGGGGAGTTGATGTGAGAATCCTTTGTCCAATAAGGGAAATTAAGGCCTTACTCGGAAAACCCAGAAAACGCATGGATATGAATATCCCGAGGATAGCAGCTAGCCTCTTGTTAGCTTGTGGAAAGCATTTAGTCAAGAAACACCTAAATTAGGAAGCATGGATGGTATTCGAGAGCGTCATCAGAGGCCGATAGCAGCTACGCCTCACGGTACCTATATAGCCTACCCTCCATCCGACCATGAGACAGCAAATGCCATGAACAGGAGAACAGTCTACTGGTTGCAAGTGATTTCGTAAATAATTGATTACCATCCAATTTAACAGTACAAACAGGCTAAGAGGTTAAAAAGAAAAGAACTGGAGTCTCCCAGTTCAATCAAGACCGCGCATTAGTGTCATCATACAGCATGTTCCTGGACACGATGGTAACTCCTTGGTAGGGAGTCCGGTGTTATTGGAAATGATCAAACCCTGCCTGGTATAATGTCAAAGAATCCACAATCTATTTATACACAACCCAACTCGTGCCTTGACTGAGTGGCCGAGCATCAATGCTTCAGTGCGGGTCGAGTGATGCATCAAGTGTCACTCTCCCCATAATCCGCGTCGTTTAACCCCACGAGCTGCGCCTCTAGCTCGTCTTGGGCGCATCAGACTGTCCCTCCTTCTTCTCTTGTTCCGCATTGGGTCGCTTGGTTAAGATCTCGTCGATAACTCCCAACTCTAGGGCCTCATCCGGGGTCAAGTACTTGTCTCGCTCCATCAGGTCGTTAATTTCTTCTAGCGAATATTTGTCATTACCCTTGGCCTTGTTGAGATGGTACTGCATGATCTTGTTGGATTGTTCCCTTGTCTTTTGAATCTGATTCGCGTAAATCATAATGTCTGATGCTTGGCCTCGAGTTCCGCCGAGCGGCTGGTGTATCATGATTGAGCTATGAGGGAGCGAGAATCGCTTGCCGGCTTCACCTCCTGCGAGAAGGATGGCGGCCATCGACGCAGCACCACCGATACACACGGTTGATACTGGTGACTTGATGTATGTCATGGTATCATAGATTGCCATTCCTAAGCTTATCGTAAGCATCGATCGGAACAGGCGATCGGGGGACCGTACCTGATGTGACAGAGCCTCCGGGAGAGTTGATGTACATCGTAATCGGCTTTTCGGGGGTATCAGATTCGAGCCAAAGAAGTTGCGCGACGATCGAGGCAGACATGTAATCGTTTACTTCGCCATTGAGGCAGATGATGCGTTCCTGATAGTGTCAACATGGAAGTCATGACGGCCATAGCTTGTACTTACCTGCAAAAGCTTGGAAAAGATATCCCCTGTGCCTCATTAGCTGATGGATCAAATTACGGCAGTGATTACCAACGAACATGTTTTCCTTCCGGCGGCCTGAACTTGTTAGTCCAGAGTAGTGGCTGAAACGGAACGGGGTAGCTCACCGACGACTCCTCGATGTAGGGCATAGGGATATTGGCCATTGGCGGCATTGGTGGTGATCCAGAGGAGCTGGAGAAGCCAAAAGCCCTCACATGCTGTTGCGACACGCCACGCAGAATGCGCAACGTCCTTGGTCGTAGAAACATGGTTTTGAAGCTATTGTGCGGTTGATGTTGATGGGCCGGGGCCGGGCGGTAGTGGTGGGGGAAGCTTACCTAGCTCAACTCGGCGCGTTATCGATAATGATCCGACCCCGATCGATAAATTTAGCTTGGATCCTTAACGATCCGCGACAGAACAGACACAGTTAACCACGAGCGATGAATCGGCGATAATACCCCAAAACGCCATGAACACATACACAAAGACCTGTGCTGGATTCTCACGAAATTCTAGACTGGCGATTGACAGTCAAAAGCGATGGGTTTCCTACGAAAAGTCCGCTCTGACTCAAGATGTCCTCCTCCGTCAAGTCGAATCCAAACTCGGCCAAAATGCGCGTGGCCAACCTATAAAAGTCGATCCCGATAGCAAGACAATAGAAACAGATTCAGGGTCGTTACCCATATCTCCAGTGATGGACCCGGCGTGGATGAAGGCGAGGCGACGACAAAAAAAAGAACCTGCTGGAAAGATATCAGGACAATTCCGGAAGAAACTCTCCAACAACCCTTACGGTAAGCAACAAATAATTCTGAGAAGGACTCCAGCTTAGATAATGAATAGCCCAAGCATTAATCACCCCCTTGCGATGGTGTAAGAACACAAACAAATATCTTCCCAGATACTTCTTCCAGGATTTCGAATTGGTGAAACACCCAGATCCCGAACAACAGAAAGAGCCGTGGTTTGCGCCAGGCCCACTATCATTCGAGAACGTCAAGCCATGGAGCATTCCCAGAACAAACGAAATGACATCCGAAGGGAGAACCGACGCAGCTCCGCGGCCACTTTCAGTAGAGGAAGCCGAGTCTGTACTGGAGGAAAACGACTCTACACTAGAAGATGTCATAGAAGAACGAGGGAATCGGCGCGCCCCCTTTACGACTTACATCCTCGGACGTAAGTCAACGCTCGATGCCGTAGGAAACTCGGGTACCAAGCTGTACGTTGTCAAACTTTCGTCCCAACGTAGCGGCATGTTGGACCGTTCCACTCGAGGCACGGGCTACAGGGTCTGGCGGCCTGACCTGGGTGACGTGGTGCTGAAGATGCTGCGGCGCGAAGCCGTCGATGTGCTCATCATGCGGAGCGCCAAGAGCAAACAAGAGAAGTTTGTCAAGCCGGTTACTAGCTGGGAAGAAGCAAAGGGAGTAGTCGGTGGTGGGTCTATCCTGTGGTTCCCAAAGACGCCAATGGGCAATACGAATAGCTACGCGACTCTGGACATTGAAGGTGCCAATTTCGGCGGCAAGATGGCGGTACATGACATGACCTATCTACTTGGCGAAGAAGAGGCTGAGAGATTGAGAAATGAATCCGAGATACTTCGTGATCAGGAGATCTCGGTATTGAGAAATTGGAAGAGTGAAAGCATGCGAAGCCTGCATCTGCTCCTTTGGAGGTTGCAGGGATATCTGGCAGAGTCCAAAGTTAGCTCTTGAGAGGACACCGAAGAGACTGAGGAGTCTGAGGAGTCATAGCCATTTGTAAAATAGCGAGATACCATATAAAGTTAAAACACAAAGAGACTCTGTATCCTGATTAGTGTTCAGGAATGTCTAGGTTTTGAAGTTATACAGGCTCTCCGGCTGGCCCCGATCACGGCCCCGTAATTACCGATGGCGCCAGCTGTCACCGCCGATACTGTACGTACCAATGAATCCCATTCCGTCTTGCGCAGCAACACTATACTCACTTGTTTGTTACCCGTATCGCTGTTTTGTTCATTGTTTTGTTTGTTCTCTGTGATGTTTGTTGTGTAGAAGAGCGTTTCCGAGTGTTTGAGCGAATTATTGTTCGTCAGGCTGTGTGTTAGGTACGGGATAGATTCTGGAGATATAAAGGACCACCGTTGGACCTGCTTCTGTCTTGGCTTTGTCAAATCAAACTAACTCGACTGAGAGATTCTGAATCAAGCAATAAAACGACTCATCTGTCTTTCAGCACTTGGACATCGACTATGGACTCGAACCCCGAAACCATTCAGCCAGCAGACTGGCGTACTGGTCAGAACATACCGGTCTTTCTCATCCACGACGGTGGCGGTACAACTTTCTCTTATCATTGCCTGGAGCCTCTGGATCGTCCCGTCTATGGCATTCACAACCCCAAATTCGAGAGTGGAGAGCCTTTCGATGGCGAACTCAGCGATATGGCCCGCCTCTACTGTGGCTTCATCAAGGATGCTGTCAACGAGCCTGACTTTCCCAAGCGACGCAACGTAGATGGGAAGGCCCGAATCATTCTCGGCGGATGGAGCATGGGCGGTCATTTGAGTCTCGAGATTGCGAAGCAGCTAGACACCGACGACAACAACATTGAAGTCATCGGCATCCTCATGATCGACACAATCTACCCGCACAAGTACTCAAGTGAAACCCGAAAGACCGCAGGCGAAGGTTCCGAGAAAGGGAAGAACAAGAACCAAATCCTCGCTGACCGTGCCATGGCCGATGCGCGCCGCATGATTCAGGCGTGGACGCCCCCGGTCTGGGACGGAGATTCCGCGGGACGCCGGCCCCGGGTGACCTTACTCCGGGCCAAGAAGGCGGTGCCCATGAACGGAGACGATGTCAATCTTGTGGACTTGAGCCGCGAGGAGCGAAACGTTGGGTGGGACACGTATGACAAGGATCTGTTCGCCGATGTGGTGGACATCGAGGGGCATCACTTTGAGGTGTTTGCTTTCCAGTACATTGAGGACATCTCGGACGTGATCAAGGAGGCGTTGAATGGTTTGGAGCGTGCTGCTTAGAGTTACAGAGAGCTCAACTTGAGATGGAAAACTACACATTGTGGCTGATGAAAGATGATGGTCATAGCAGGCTTAGGCCTTGACATGGTATGGTAAGCCATATATGAACCCTCATAAGGTCTTGACTAACCAACCAGCAGCCCATGATTTCATGAGACTTACGGCGGATAAAAAAGTAGAACAAAAGCCGATAGATCTATCAAACGTATTCACTCTAGAATCACTGATAGTTTAATGTGATGTTGATGATGCTGACGTAGCAGGGATCAGTATAGGGCCGGTGTCGCTGTCAAGCCTTGGCAACAATATCCCTGGCCATTGAACTTTCAAAAAGTTGACATATAGAATATATACACGAATCAGTGAGTCATTGTGATATATCGAATGATACAGGCTCGGAAGCTCGGCTGAATACACAAGAACTAATACACTCCGTAACTTCAATCGCACGACTTGTGGATAACTTGAACAAAGTGGATAAGCTGCTTTAGCCTCAGCCGGAGTTGAAGCACTCCCCCCGGCAGAACTTGGCATCGCAGGTGGCTTCTGCAGGTGGCCCTCAATTGGCTCTCTGGTCCAATCATGGCGCTTGAATTGTCATGCGGGGAGCATTCCCTGAGGGGGGAGCGCCCAAGTCACAGGGAAGATCACAGGGAAGGGGAAATTTTGGACAAAAGGCCCAGCCGACATCGCAGTTGGCCACCAAAGAAATTCACAAATTCATCAGACAGAAGTCACCAGTCACCGCCTCGATTTGGGATCGTTGGGTGATATCAGATATCAGACGCACGCTGTGACTTTTGAGCTTGTTGTTGAAGCTTCAATTGACTCTGGTTTCTACTTCAAGTCGTCATAATGCTTTCCAGGTCACTGCTGCGGTCGAGAGCTGTTGGAGCTCTCCCCCTCTCGAGGGGCAATGGGTATGTCAACTTGATCCATTGACACCAATAGGCCATACGTCGCCAATTGATGTTCCAATACTAACATACCTCACTGCACAGCCGTTTCCTTTCCACCACCGCCGTCCGTGCCGATGACAAGCTCAACAAGATCTCCGCCAACATCACCCAGCCCAAGGCCCAGGGCGCTTCTCAGGCTATGCTCTACGCCACCGGTCTTTCTGAGGATGACATGAACAAGGCTCAGGTCGGTATCTCGTCTGTCTGGTACGAGGGCAATCCTTGCAATATGCACCTCATGGACCTGTCTGCGGTGGTCAAAGAGTCTGTCGCCAAGTCTGGCCTCATTCCCTACCGATTCAATACCATTGGTGTCTCTGATGGTATCTCCATGGGTACTACTGGTATGCGATACTCCCTTCAGAGCCGAGAGATTATCGCCGATAGTATTGAGACTGTCATGAACGGTCAATGGTATGACGGAAACGTCAGCTTGCCCGGTTGCGACAAGAACATGCCTGGTGTTGCCATTGCCATGGGTCGTGTGAACCGTCCCAGTATCATGGTCTACGGTGGAACAATTCGTCCCGGCTGCACCAAGGGTGGTGAGTCGATCGATATTGTTTCTGCCTTCCAGGCCTACGGCCAATACATCACTGGAGAGATTACCGAGGAGCAGCGATTCGACATCATCCGAAATGCCTGCCCTGGTGGTGGTGCTTGCGGTGGCATGTACACTGCCAACACCATGGCTACCGCCATTGAGACTCTGGGTTTGACCCTTCCTGGTAGCAGCAGCAGCCCTGCCGAGGACCCTAGCAAGAAGGCTGAGTGCGAGAAGATTGGACCTGCTATTCGCAACATTCTCAAGGAGGACATTCGACCCCGTGACATCATGACTCGCCAGGCCTTTGAGAACGCCATGATCGTCACCACCATCCTCGGCGGTAGCACCAACGCTGTTCTGCATCTTATTGCCATTGCCGACTCTGTCGGTATCAAGCTCGACATTGAGGACTTCCAGAAGGTTTCAGACCGCATCCCCTTCCTTGCCGACCTGAAGCCCTCCGGAAAGTGGGTCATGGCCGATATGCACAATATTGGTGGTACACCTGCTCTGCTCAAGTTCCTGATTAAGGAGGGTATTATCGATGGCTCTGGCATTACCGTCACTGGTAAGACCCTGAAGCAGAACGTCGAGGATATGCCTAGCTTCCCCGAGGACCAGACCATCATCCGACCCCTGAGCAACCCCATCAAGCCTACTGGTCATATCCAAATTCTCCGTGGCTCTCTGGCCCCTGGTGGTTGCGTTGGCAAGATCACCGGTAAGGAGGGTCTCCGATTTGAGGGTAAGGCCCGTGTCTACGACTCCGAGCCCGACTTCATCACCAGCCTCGAAGCCGGTGAGATCAAGAAGGGTGAGAAGACTGTCGTTATCATCCGATACGACGGCCCCAAGGGTGGTCCCGGTATGCCTGAGATGCTCAAGCCTTCCTCGGCCATCATGGGTGCCGGTCTCGGAAAGGACGTTGCCCTGCTGACTGACGGCCGATTCTCCGGTGGTTCTCACGGTTTCATCATCGGTCACATCGTTCCTGAGGCTATGGAGGGTGGTCCCATTGCTCTTGTCGAAGACGGTGACACCATTGTCATCGACGCCGAGACCCGCGCCATTGACCTTGTCGTTCCTGAGGAGGAGGTTGACCGACGTCGCAAGGCCTGGAAGGCTCCCGCTCCCCGATACACCAAGGGCACGCTCAGTAAGTACGCCCAGCTTGTGAGGAACGCAAGTGAGGGCTGTGTCACCGACAGCGGTATCAAGAACTAAAAGGCTTCCAGAAGCCATCAAAATTGTCAAATGTAACGATGTAATTCCTGTGTTTTCGGGGTCGGAAAAGGCGAATTTAGATTTTCTGTGTCAGAACTTATATCCCAATGTTTTCTGTTTGAGGTCTTCTCAGTATCTTCTCCCAGTGACTGCAAATAGGATAAGTGATGCATAAAAAAGTCTACCGACTAGCTACAACTACACAAAGCGTAGGCCGATTGAATAGAATAACCCCTAGATAGCTCCTTGCAATGCGAACAACTCCAAATTCGACCTGATAACCATTTGAGAAAGTACTAAGTCTTGCCATGGTAGAGCACCAGAGAGGCAGCAGACTTGAGTAATTGCATCATGTTATAAAAACCAACACCGCTGCTTAAACAATCATCAAACCCCTCATTTTCGTCATCAGGTTTATTTCTTGCCCTTCAAAACGTCCACAAAGGCCGCTTTGTCCTTCATCGTGAGTCCGACACGCTTGACACGGCTGAGTCTGGCAAGAGCTTCGCCTATGCGGTCAAGAACACGCTGTTCCTCCCCAGAAATACTCGCAACCGCGTCGCCGCGATGACGTAGATCGGAAGGAGTGGAAGGCGAAACGCCGTTGGTCTTTGCGACAGCTGTATTTATCTGGCCCTCAGCAATGCGCACGCGAATGCATGTCGTCGGTCGAGAGAGAAGATCCCACAGGAATCGGAACCATTTGCCAGGTACAGGAGTCGTAACGTCAGAGGGCGTATATCGAATGCTGACGGGGAAGATGTGGACGTCGGTGGGAGTTTGAAGAATGCTCGGGCTGAAAGGAAGAATGGCTTTGCCGTTGGTAGTGCCGCATTCGGGAAAGACAGCGATGACTTGTCCAGGGTTACTGTCAAGCAAGTCCTTGATTTCAACGAGCTTAGCGTTCTTGGGCGGGCCGGTTCGCACAGGCGAGAGAGCCGCTACAACGGCACCAAGCAGGCTAACACGCTGCACTCGACGGGTTTCGGGGTACGAAATAGTAAAGATAGGGTCGAAGATAGCAGCGAGATAGACGGCGTCGATAGGGCTCGAGAAATTGGCAGCGATAACTGAGCCAGGATGAGGAAAACGCTCGCGGGGCTGGTCGGCAAGGGTGCCACGTTTAACGCCGTCGAGCTGAAGGTCAACCCACCATATCCCCGGGATAGCCATTAAACCCCATAGTGCAACCTTTCGAAAAATGACGGGCAACGGGAGGAAGTGGAAGAAGAGGAAGTAGCCCAGAAAGTATGCGATGAAGAATGGCAGGCGGAAGAGCAAAAGGGCGGCGTGGGTGAATGTTGCGACGGCTGATACGGGCGTCGAGACGGGAAGAAAGGGCGCAATGCCCGTCGCTGGGAAGAATCAGCATGTGAAGAAAGCAGAATAGCTTACGGAGAAAGCTCACCTCGATCGCGAAATTGGCTGTACTTTTCCATATTGATTTCGAGATGGTCGCGTGCTGGAGGAGGATGTCGAAGAAGACGATGCGATGGATAACAGGCGGAGGATTGGCTATCGAGACATAGGAAGTTGGGATGTGGGCGACGAAGGAGGAAGAAATAACACGCGATCCAGGTCAACGCAACAAGAACAAATGAGAGAGCGTTGCGAGATCAGATCCTGCGACAGCGCATCTATGTACTTGTTATATGAACGTCATGTCATTGATGACATGTGAATGTGTGAACATGTGGCCCCCACGTTGAAATTGCTGAACGGCGTGAGCTGAGTCAGCGAAAAGATGGCGACGTTTTTAGACTAGAGCTGTTTTGGCGGGTCACTATATAATCGAGACTTTACCTAACTTTAGTTAAGGGTATCAAAATATACTAGATATCTTAGTCTATCTTTCGCCTAAAATGTGCTCTAGTTATTATGATAACCCATCCCAGGGTTAGGCTGTGGTTCGGAGCTCAATGATGTTCATTGGTCGCCTTCTTCTTTTATGCGGACGAAAGGCTGTTATGTCGTGTGAGTCGAGTCGCGATGGCTTGGATCAGGTGCCGAGCTTTAATGTCTTGATCAATGATGTAGGAGGGAAGCGTGTAAGTCTCCTTCACTTTGCATTGCATATTCAGTCACGAACTGGAAACACTAGTTTCGAGGCCAATGAAGCTTGTGTCAGCTGTATCTCTTGTATCTCTATACTCATGGATCCATTGAACAAGAAGTTAACACCGATATGACTAACAGTATATATCAGCAACTTAGGGTAGGGTCGTAGAATCTAACAAAAGATTCACGAAAACCAACATAATATCAAGGCTATTCAAGCTAGAAACAAATGTACTTTTTTTTTTCATCTGACTCTCAACTGGGTACCTATCGTTGCCCTTAATTGAGGTGGTAGACAGTGATCACTGCCGTTGGTGGGGTTCGCTGCATGTGGACCATTGCCCCAGCAACGGGTTTACCGAAACAACTTGACACTCGCATGGTCAAACATCATCCAGTGGAGCTATCCCGCATCTGGCTCCTTGCAAACCAACCATAATAATAGCTCCATCAATGAGCTAAAGACCGAGCGTGTGTTATTTCGCTACTACTGCTTTTCTTTCATCTTGCCGCATCTTCACAACGCCTCCTACCACTGCGGCTCGTACAGGCGCCGCGCTGCTCCTTGTTATCCATATCCTGGTTCCTGCCTTTCTGAACCGCGGGCGCATTGTTATTACCATGGATGAGAATCCGGTACGTTGTTTACTTTGTCCGTCGCGCCTCGAACGTGAATGGACATTAACGTGTTTGTTGATAGACGTTTCGAAGCTCCAAAATGAGTCGACTACCCGCGCCAGCATCGATGTCAATAGGGGGTGGAGGGCTCACGGAATGGAGCGAGTCGCAACACAACGCCCGCATTGCATCGACAGCCAGCTCATTGTCGGCTCTCAAGAACCTCAAGCGTGAGATTCCTCAACCAGGTAAACCTGTTTCGGCGCGTTTGATTACTCTTTCTGACTCAACCATAGCATCGCAATCCGATGCAAAGCGCAAGCCTCTTTCCGATCGCGCTCTCGAATATCCTACAAAAACAACATCACTCGCGGCGGGCACAGCGGCTGCTCGATCAAATATGAAGCCTCAGAGCCTTGCGGGCATGTCTTCGGGGGTAAGTCGGATTTCTCTTAGTTCCAACTGTTGCGCCAATACCGCCCACCCGATCCTCCGATCCCGACTTTTCGATCTCCCACGACGGGCTACATCAAAAACAACGTTTTTATGATACAAGAGGCTAATTGACCCCAGCTCAAGCAACCTTCGGCTACCCAGTCACGATTCGGCGCATCAAACGGCTTCAAGAGCATGGGCCCAAATCGACATGCCCCTTCAACAACCACTGGGCGAGTCAACGGACGCTCCGGTCATGTCCGATCAAAGAGTCAAGCTCCTCGACCTCGCACCGCACATGGTGTGCGCGAAGAAGATCGATATGAGCCACCATCCGGCAACGGTACGACGACCTCTCAGCTAGACAACTCTCAACCTCTCGCCTCACTTCTCTACAACAGGATCAGAACTTCACACTCATCTTCAACACTGTCAACAGTCAGAGATAGTTCTCTGACTTCAAAATTCATCCAATTGAGTCTTGAAGACGACCATGCCCCTGGGGTTCAAGCGATCTCCCGCCCTTTGATCTGTCAATCATCCCAATCATCAGTTGTTTCGCAGACCTCCATTACCCCTTGCAAGCGCCGCAGAGATGACAAGAACAGCAAGATCGCTACGACCTCTCGACAAGCTTCATCGGAGCGGGCTTAGGCAGCTCCTTCGAAACTATTGAGCAACGAGCAGGTTCAGCGGAAACTTGACCAGTTCGAGGAGTCACTGTCTCTGTCGCCAGTCAAAGCATTCCCATCTCCCATCAAATCTCCCTCTCCCAGCAAATCTTTTTTGAGTAAAGATTCTAATCTGACATCGTACGTAGCCTGGGACGTTGACGGCCGAGTCGTTGATATGGAATCCCAATTCAAAGAGCTCAAGGAGATGGTCAACACCACACTCAGTGAGCGAAAAGGACACGATGATGCCCTCGAGTTGGCCAAAAAGCGAGGTAGGTAGTCTCCCGCACATCCATGCCTAGTCATTAACCCCATTCGCAGTGAAAGAGTTAGAAGGCGACAGAGAGAAACTTGACATGAGAAACGACGCATTGAAATCCGATCTCGATACGGCAAGAGAAGAAGGGCGTCAGATTCGACACGAGATGGACAAGCAAAAGTGGGATTACCAACGACAGATGGACGACCAGGAACGAAAACACCGAGAAGCCATGGATGACATGTCACGAAAGCATCGGGCAGCAGTCGACGATCTTCGAAGAGAACTAGACCGCTTAAAGGAGCAAGAGACAAGGGATCACGAGCAGCGATTGGAGAGCCTTACAAGGCTTTACCACCAAGAACTGGAAGAGGAGAGACAGAAGAAGGAACGCGAAATTCAAGAACTGCGAACTCGGATGGGCCACGAGCATCAAGATCTGGGTATGGCCGTACAAAAGAAGGATCGGGAGCTCCAGGAGGTCAGCTCTCAAGTGGGAGGGCTTCGAGGCGACCTTGAGCGGGAACGTACGTTGAAGAACAGCCTCCAGACCAACATTGCCGAATTGTCGGCAGCCAACACAACACTTGAGGCCAAGATCAACTCGCTGAAATCACATGTCGAGTTCCTAGAGTCCGACAGCAAGGCTCAATCAGACTCATTTTCCAGCATGGAGGCAAGACTACAGGAGGCTCTTCGTTTGGCAGAGGAGGCTCAGCACAAACTCATCAAGGAAGAGACAGAGCGCCGAGTACTTTTCAACAAGTACCAGGAGCTCAAGGGCAATATTCGAGTCATGTGTCGAGTGCGGCCCGCTCTTGGCAATGGCGAGGGTGAGGAGGCCAAGATGTCATTCCCTGATGAAAAGACCTCAGCCGAGATTATGGTTGCTGGCCCTGAGGAGAAGAGCAGTCTGGGACATATCACAAGAAAGAACTATCCTTTCGAGTTTGATCGCGTGTTTGTTCCCGGTACTCAAAACTCGGAGATCTTTGGCGAGATTTCTCAGCTGGTCCAGAGCGCACTTGACGGATACAACGTATGCATCTTCTGTTACGGCCAGACAGGATCCGGAAAGACTCACACCATGTCCTCGACGGATGGTATGATTCCACGTGCCACACACATGATCTACGACACCATCACCAAGCTCAAGGAGAAGTCTTGGGAGTACACAATGGAGGGTTCTTTCGTTGAGGTGTACAACGAGGATCTCAACGACCTGCTGACCCCTAATGAGCGAACTCCTGAAGGGCGCTCACGGAAACTTGAAATTCGACACGATGACTCTCGTAAGCAGACGACCATAACCAACTGCAAATCAGTACGTCTTGACAGCCCATCGAGTGTGGAGACGATGCTTGAGGAAGCGCAGAACAACCGATCGGTGGCAGCAACAAAGGCCAATGAACGATCTTCGCGATCTCACAGTATCTTCATTCTGAAGTTGATTGGAGAGAACTCGGCCACGGGAGAGCGATGCGAGGGCACGCTTAACCTGGTGGATTTGGCAGGTTCCGAGCGCCTCAAGCATTCACAGGCCGAGGGCGACCGAATGAAGGAGACGCAAAACATCAACAAGAGTCTGAGCTGCCTGGGCGATGTTATTGAGGCTCTTGGTCGAGGATCGGGCCATGTGCCGTACCGTAACTCCAAGTTGACGCACTTATTGCAGTATAGCTTGGGTGGCAACAGCAAGACTCTGATGTTTGTCATGGTGTCGCCACTTGAAACACATTTGAAGGAAACACTGACGAGTCTTCGATTTGCAACTAAGGTATGTTTAGATCTGGGACGAAGGTGAAAGCGAAGCTAACCAAGTACTACTAGGTGCACAACACTCACATTGGTACAGCCAAGGCAACCAAGAAGATCCGCGAGTCGACATAAGCCACACCATGTCTTGTTTGTTTCGTTGCTTTCGATTTGGGTTCATCAGGATAGCGTCTGGGCTGGAGTTGGGGTGCATAGCAGGTCAACTTGACCTTCCTTACGATTACTTTAGGCAGAGCCATGGCCTTCCTTATGATTACTTTAGGTGAAGCTATGACATAAATCTGATAAAGTTTTACCTAGCATGATGACACGCGCCTAAATTATATATACAAATTTTGAATAGATTAGGCTCTATATATACCATTTGTGCTGCAATTATGAATAGATGGTTAGATGATTTGCCTTGAGGAGTGGGTGTTTTTGAGCCCAACTGTTAACCGAATGCTGTAGCAGATCAACCAATCAAGGGCTGTGAATTCCAGACTATCTCCGTTTCAGTTGGTTGTTCTCTTTCATTTTGTACATTTCGTGTTTCTTTGTCCCTGCGCATCTCTTTTTGCTCTAATGAAACAATGTTCCATTGATGAGCTGACATTCTTCCTTTTCTCGCCATTCACGCAGTAAGCTGGGCGTTGAGATTCACGGGCTAGTCCCCTCCACGTTGCAACTCTACGCGTGCACCGAGCTGAGAAACCAGCCTCACTCCTGATAGATGAGATAAAGAGTGCTGGCGCTTGCAGCAGGGTATATCTAAAGAACATCTGTTTCTATTACTACATCTACATCTGCAGTCTCTGGCTACGGAAGACACCGGCCATTCGGGAACTCTCATCTTGCATCGACGCTCATGACTACTCCTCTCACCTTCCCAAACTCTCAACCACAGTATCATCATGTCAAAGACACCGACAGGCCTAAATGCTTCCATATGGGCCAACGGACGCGCCCGTCTCAACAGCTCTCTACCCACAATACGCACCTCTTCACAACCATCATCACGGCCATCTCTAAACCCCGGTTCTCACAGCTCAGCGCCAACCCGCCTAACGCCAGCTCAAGCCTTCCATCGCTTTGAACAAGCCTGTCAACGCCTACGCTGGAAATTCATCGACCTGCAGAACTCCTACCATCGTGCGACGCACCCGGAAGAGTTTTCGTTTACAGTAGCAGACGCCGAACGGAACTTCAAGGTTGACTTTCACGAGTTTTACGTGTGGATCGAGCAGGCGATAGTGCTCCTCCTCCTCATTTTCGGGGTATCGATTGCGCGCGGGACGACGTTTGCTGGCGTGGGCCATGCATATCATCACAACGTACTTAGAGCGCTCGAGGACGAGACGTGTCCTGTTTATGAAGCCCTGGGAAGGGGGGAGGTGAATCAAGCTCTGTGGAAGGCGAAGGAGTTGAGAAATAGGTGGAAGGATGCTAGTGAGGGGAAGGAGACGCCGCCGCTGAAAATGTACGATTTGACGTGGCTCGTAGGACAGATTCTGGGAGGGTTGGAGGTTGGGTATGGGATTGCGGTAAGAAGAGTTGAGATGGAGCAGGAGCAGGGGCAGGGACAGCGGGATGACGGGGATGAGAACATGGGTGTAGGGGCTGAAGGTGGTGATGATGAGTGGGAATGGATGGTTGAGCCGATGGACTGGGAGGCTGCGTGAGAGTGGTGATAGTTGGCTTGGTGTTTTGGATGGCGTGCATAGGTTGGATGTGATTGTGTATTTGGCTGATATGGTCATCTTGGTGGTTACACGAACGAGGCCTTTGACATTAGAATATGGATATAGTATGGCATCAACTAGATACCTGATGTACCTTGGATACATAACAACAGATAGGATAGACCAAATGGTCGTGATGGTATTGCCCACCGTTGCTTTTGTGGCATGATCACAAATTCAACAGGCACTCTTGTTAAGGAATCTACAATGGAATAGCCCGTTGGGCATCACTCACGTCACCAAGGAACAAATCTTAAAGCCACTCCAATGTATTTTCTATCATTATCTACCCCTACAAGTAACTAAGTATCCTTGACACGAAGATAAAAACTCAAAAAGAAGAAAGACATCAAGTCATTCAAGAAAGAAAGAGAAGGAAGAAGATGCACCCAATATGCGTTTTTTACTCTACCAGCCGAATCCCCACCTCTTACGAACATACGCAGGCTCACGGTACGAAGGAGGCTCGTACGCAGGTGGCTCATAGTCAGGGTCCTTTGTGGTAGTCGAGGCAGAAGAAGCGGATGTGTCGATGGCCTTGCTCGTGGTTAGAAGGGTCGTGAACGACGAAGAGAAGGCCGTTGCGGCGTCGGCGGTGGAGGAGAATGAGGGCCAGCCGTCGTTGGTTGAGCTGGGGTTGTTGAAGTCGTAGCCGTGAGGGCCGGTTGAGGAAGTGTCTGAGGAGGATGGAGTTGACATGGAATGGGTGTTGGAGGTGGGAGTGGTAGTGCTCTCAGAGCCGGTTTGGACGGTAGTGGACTCGGCTCCAGGAGTGGACTCCCTGACATCAGAGAGAGCAGTAGTCTCGGATGAGATCTCGGTACCAACAGCGATGCCGCTGGTAGTACCAAGATACTCAGAAGTCTCCGAGGCCCCAGCTTGAGTCTCCGATATCTCAACACCGGGGACTGTCGTCTGCTTGGTCAGGTCCGTAGTCGCGGAGGTATACTCAGTGTCCCAAGAAGAAGCCGATGTGAAAGACCCAGCGAGGGCAGAAGAGTCAGTACTGTGCTGGACGGTTCTATGGATAATTGTGGTGTTGTCGTAGATGTGAGTGTGCGCAGAAGACGTGCAGGGAGTGTTGGTGGACTCTCCGGCCTCAGCCGTGCCTGTAGGGACGCTGTCGCTGGTGGACTTGGGGCTAGAATCGCTAGCGGTTGAACCAGTCTGCAAGGCTGAAGTCTCGGAGGACGGAATAGCAGTTCCAACGTCGGTCTCGGTGGCAGCCGTGTCGTATGTGTTGGACGAATCCACAGAAGCAATAGTTGTATCCTTAGGGGCAGTTATAGACTCAGTCGCAGTCAGAGTATCGGTGCGAGTCAGGGTGATTCGAGACGTGAGCCGAGTGAGACTGGTAGCTCCAGTTACAGCGTCTTCAGTTGACCATGAACCCTGCTCAGTCTGACTGCTGGCTACTTCAGTCTGGGAGAATGTATCGAAAGACTCGGTACTCTCCTCAGGTGCATCGGTAGAAGCAGTGTAGATAGTAGAGACGCTCTCGGCAACGGTGATTTGGCTGGTAAGAACCGACTGGAGCGTGGTGGTAGACTCTTCCTCAGTGACGGTAGAAGTACCAGTGTCTTCGGTAAGAGTAGAGCTGCCCTGCTGAGAGACGTAGGTGTCGGTACTCACACTCTCGGTAGGAATGGAGTCAGTGCTGGAGATGGAAGACTCCGACAACTGCTCGGAAAAGGTGGTAGATTCATCCGCTTCCGAGACCTGAGTAGTGCCTGATGCAAAGGCAGACGAGTCAAAGCTTTGGATGACAGTGGGGATGGTCTCAATGTTGGTAACACTCTCGGAGGTCGCCCCTTTCTGAGTGAGAGTGCTGGTAGAGTATCCGGAAGGCGCAGTGTAGGTAGATCCAGTCCCAGACTCCGATGAAGTTTCTCCGGCAAGAGCACTCGAGTCAATGGAGACGGCGGTAGACTCAGAAACCACATCGGTGGTCTCAGAACCAAAGAGGGTAGAAGTGTAGGAAACAGTGACAAAGCTGGTGTTTGCATACTTGGTAGTCGGGACAGAAACGGTAGGCAGTGAAATGATATCGGTAACAGACGTGGTTTCAACAAGAGAAGTCTCAGACGAGCCAGTCGGAAGCTTGATATCAGAAGAAGTATCAGTACCAAGGTACTCGGTCGAGGTACACTGCGAAACAACAGAGTAACAAGACGAGGCACACTCGGTAACTGTCTCGGTAACAGTCACAGTGTAGCTCTGCGCATAGGCAACCGACGCTCTGTACAAGCTGAAGTCAGTCCACAAGTCCAATACTCTGTTTGAAGAAAGACTCACCCAAGCCCTGCGAGGGCGAAGCGAGCGAGACGAGACATATTGTCCAAGTGATGATGTTCGGAAGCGACTGTATGAGATGAGTGGCTAAGTAAGGAGAGGTTAAAACGAGTGACAGAAGAGTAAGTCCAGATCCGCTGGTTTCATTTTGGCAAGAAACTTGTTCTGTCTTCCTTATCTCTCCTCTTTATACCTTCTTCTCGATCAACGTGAGGCCTCGCACGAGTCGATGTTGGCCCCCCTGGTGATGCATGATGCCGTGGTACGGACGCGAGGGACCGTTTCTAACTGCGGAAAGACCGTGAACAGGCTGTTTGGAGACTTGACATGGGTGCTATAATTAAAGGAGTTAATGCAGAGGGATGTAGACATCCGGATACTACGTTTCGACTTCCCGTTGAGTTAATTATATTGCCGTCTAGAAGTGTTTGCAACTCGGGTTCCGGCAACGCCATGCCGGGTTTATGACTTGGAGATAGTATGGGGCTGTTTGTTGGAATAAATTTGGTCACGAGTATGTCGTTGCAGCTCATGCCTCATCCCGTTTGACCCTGTATGTTTAGTACGAGCTAGATAGCTCGAATGCGTCCAAATAGAATTAGCATATGGGTAACTGGAGTACAACGGAGACGGTTGAACGTCTCACCGTTACATCCAGCCACAATGACCACGATACCCACGAGGACCATTCCCACTCTTCAAACAAAAGTCCTTCATCATCTACCGATCAAATCAAGTTCCCAATCGTGCGGGATCTTGAGCTTGAACCTTGCATAGCTACCGTGCCCACTCCCGTCACACAAACACAAACACATGCTTCATATCTACAGTCTCAAAAAGTGCGGGCACTTGGTAACACAGAACTCACCATCGAGGGCTCAGGCCGCTGTCGGTTTGGTATAAAGTACGTTTATCCTACTGCATATGCGTGGCGTAGACAAACATGCATGCCAAGCTTCATCCAGGCATTCACAACCGCAATGACCTACGGAAGGAAGATTGCATATACTGAACTTCTCGTGCACAGCACAGGAAAAAAACAAGGTCGAACAAAGGGGGGAGATAACAAGATCGCACAGGACGGTTAAACGCACGTTGTCTGAGAAACACGGGTAGAGAAAACTTGGCGGTCAGGATATTACTGTGCTGGGATGTGCACGGCATGCTGCTGCGCGAGTCAAACGCTGGCCGTGGTCTTGGGTGGCCAGCCGAGACTTTAGTGTCAGATGTCGAGCGCGTTGCTGGGGTCTTGTAGAGTTTCACAGCATGTTGGATGTAGGCTTGAGGTTCAATTGTATTCATTGTTTGTGCGTCTCGAGCGAGATGCAGTATCTTGAGATGCTTTAGAATGACATGATTAGGCCAACTGTTCATGAGTTTGCGTATCCGCCATAAGTAGCATAAATTGCTATTTGCATCGCATGCATGTACCGCTGTCTAAATGGAAGCTCGGAGAACCTTGAACGCATCCTCACGGGTACCGGTAAAGCGAGCCTCGGCCGTCTTCCAGTTGATGACATTCCAGATGTTGTCAACGTAAGCCGCCTTACCATTGAGATACTATCCCTAATATTAGTGTCTACTTAGGCTCAATATCAAACTGTACCACTTACCTGCAGGTAGTAGGCATGCTCCCACATATCAACACCGAAGATAGGCACTTCACCTCCCACAACAGGGTCCTGGTCCTTGGTAGTAACGATGCGCAGGCCCTGAGCATCCTTGACAAGCCATCCCCAGCCGCTACCTTGAAGGCCTAGAAGAGTTTTCTTGAAAGCATCCTGGAAGGCCTCGATGCTGCCCCACGTCTTGGAGATCTCGGCGCTCAGTGTGGGGGCGCTGTCAGGCTTAGAGTCGGGGGAGCTTGAGGGGCTGAGGTTCTCCCAGAAGAGGGAGTGGTTGATGTGACCGCCGCCGTTGAACTTGATAGCGGACTGGAGGGCGATTTGTCCGGCGATGTCGTTGGACGAAGTGGCGGAGGCGTAGTTCTTGAGGGCGGCGTTGAGGTTGGTCACATATGTCTGGTGATGCTTGCCGTGATGGAGCTCCATGATCTGAGCAGAGATGCTAGGCTCAAGGGCCTATTGTCTTGAATCAGCTTCTTGGTCTCTCATATTAACAGTACCGTTTGGACTATTACGATGTTCTCGGGTTAGGGAGAGGAAGCTCACATCGTAGGCGTACGGCAACGCCGGAAGAGAGTAAGTTCCAACAGACATGGCTGAATAAGAGTGAATATCGTCGGGTAAGACAGAGTAAGCTTGGTTCTTCTCAGAGGCAAGATCAGGCTCAGAGTTGATAGAGGAAGAGGACGAAGATGAAGCAAAGAGGAAGAGGGGAAGAAGTGGGAGCTTGCGAAGGAACATGACGAAAGAGGGGGATTGCGTCAGAGCGAGGAATTATTAATTGCTTTGCTGTTTCCTTTGAGAGAATAGGCAGGTACGGGATTGTTTGTTGGTACGTATTCTGCAAGTTCAGTTCATCAAGGTGCTGCAGCTGAGTTGTTGTTTCCAGAGCATTTCCCCTCAAACTTGCTCAACTGAAAGTTTCCCGATTCGGGAAGAGGGCTAGGTGTTGGGATGCTGTGATTGGTGCATCTTGACTGAGCATGTTTGGCGCCACCATCTATTGAGACTTGGGTGAGAAACTATGAGAGAGATACCACGCCACTGGAAGACTTATAATAGGTAAGAAGGATCTACTTGACAGGTCGACGAGTTCTTCAAAAAGAAGTATCCTCTTTATTCCGTGGACAGACACTTTCGACTACAACCATCGGTACATCATACACACGCTCATATCACCAGCTTATCCCCATCAACATCATCATGTGCGGCCCTGAAAACACCAACCGTCCTCGAGGAGGTGCTCTCGCTGCCCTCAACCCTCCAGTTGACTCTCTTTCTTCCAACGTCTGCGGCGATCTCGCCTTTCACACTCCCGGTAGACCAGCAAGCTCCAGCGCAACACACGCAAGACTTACACCGAGCGAAGACTGTAGCATGAAGGGATTCACGAACCTTCACGTCGTTGTTCAGTAAGTCTTCTCTTATCTTTACTGCGTCTATTCGGTACTAACGTTGAGAAGCTCCAGTGGTGATCTGACCAGGAACGCAAGCGAGTGTGGTTTATTTCGCCAATTTCCCCTCCAGACCCCTTCGGCATTTCAAGAATTTATCGAGCTTCCCTTACAGCGACCACTGTCACTCGAAGTTGGGGGCGATGGAATTATTGGGCGACGCGTTTCTCTCTACTCTCGCCTTGCCTCTGGTCAGGATAAGATCGTGGCCGAAGGTATCGTCGGCTTCAACTTTATGAGCCAAGCATCACCCGAGACATCATATCCATCGTCACCCTCACCATCGATCTAAGGCAGAACCTTTGCGATTAGGTTGAATCGGTTCTGCAGGCCAGGGCCATCACGGTGTCGCTGAGATGCGCACTAGGTGCGAATTGATAAGGGTAGGACGTTCAGCAAATAGCAGTCGTCAATTACTGGGGACATGGCCTTATCAGGGTTCTTCCAGGTATCCGTCAGTAAAGAGACGATTGTCACCAAGTGCGAAAGGCGGTTTTATGCATTGCGACTTCGGACACAACAAGGCGTCAGCGAAAGACATCTACCTGACTTTAGGATAAGTTAACTAAATTAAAGCATACTGCAGGCATATTTTAGGCATACTTTCGGGAAGAAATAATAGAAATGATAGAACTATTTGGATATGGTACTTTAGTTATTCTCAGCCTTTTTAGTACGCCTAAAGTATGCCTGAACTTTTGTAGATATCTCGATTATTTTGTCAGAGCGCCTGCGTGTTCAGCGACATAATCGCCATTTCTTGAAAACTTATCAAGGTTCTCATACTCTAAATCATATAGAACCAGACGTAACGTTAGTTCTTGATTCGATGATGAATACCGGCACTTTGACGGAAATACGTTGCTTCACAAGCATGGATAGTTGTCGATCACGGACCAACCGTTACACCATCAGTAACAACACCCACTCAACACCAAATCACACATATCAAAGCCTCATGATCAATCATCGACTATTAATTAACAACTGTCCTGCATCTCGTAACTTTTTAGCCACAAGAAGCTGCCTCACAGCCCAGTCTGCGCCGCTCCAACACTGCCACAGCCACGCCCTCAGCCACAACCAAGCTTCCCACTTTCTCCATCCAGCCTCGTTGGTTAGCAGCGGCTTCCACCAACCAGACCAAGATGTGATTAAAGTCCAACTGCTGGCAGGTCTCCTGAACGGGCCTGCCTTGGCTTTCTCCTTTCTTCCTTGGTTCATCTCGTCGGTGTTTCCTTCCCCGGCTTATAAGACCCGGCGTGGCTTGAAGGACCCGTTCTTTGTTCCTCAATCTCTTTGTTCCCACCGCCTTTTGACAAAGAACAATGCCCTTTGTCGCAAATACCCCCGAGTCCTACCTCAGCCGCGCCGACTCCAAGAATGTCTCCGGAACATGTCGCGGCATCACTTCCAACGGTCGACCATGTCGTCGCGGCGTCGCCCAGCTAACTCCCAAAACCGACAAGCGCGGCAGACCTCTGACGCCGGATCCTCGCGATGAGAGCCTCTACTGCTGGCAGCACAGGGAGCAGGCCAACATGTCTGCGCATTCAAGCCCCGGCCCGAGAGCTACCGCGACGCCCATCTTGGAGGGAAGAACGAGCCTGGATACGCTAGCAGACAGACTGGGTCTGGTGGAATTGCAGGAGAAGAAGAAACACAGGCGGGATAGGGTCGATACTGGAGGACGCAGACCAACCGCACCAAAACCGAAGCCGAAGCCGAAGCAGTCCCTCTCCTGCTGCTTCTGCTTCTCAGTTCCTCTCGAAGACGCCTTAGAACCTCGACCAGCGCGCCCCCAGCCGCGTCCCGTCCAACGAACGTCTGTCTCCGTACCACCCCCCAAACGCTCCTCGAAGCAATATCTCGCCTCGTCACAAAACACATCCGTCGCGAAATCCTCCCGTCGATCACGCACGTCGACGGCCTCGCAGACGGCACAAATTAAGGATTTCATTCCCGACTCTCTTGACGCTTCTGCCGCCTCGGCGCTTATGGCTGAATTGGCCCGTCCTTTCAACAATTCGGAAGAGCCAGGCTTTATATATATGTTCTGGCTCACGCCTACGTCCTCATCTGCTTCTGCTCCGCCTGTCGACGCAGCGCGATCGCTTCTATCTCCTCCTTCGCCTAACCGACCGCCTCGCTCCCGGCGTGCCAGTAACGTCGTTTCCTCATTCGCAGCTGCTGACCCCTCCACCGGGCGAAGCACCATGCTTCTCAAGATCGGGCGCGCAGCCAATGTTCAGCGCCGTTTGAATCAGTGGCAACGCCAGTGTGGTCACGAGGTTGAGATGCTGCGGTATTACCCCTACCTCCCTGGATCACAGGAGTCATCCGGCGTAGTTCCGCACATGACGCCGCACGTGCAACGTGTAGAGCGACTAGTGCATATCGAACTTGCGGGGATGGGCCTCAAGGCAGACGGAGGCAAATGTGAAGCCTGTGGGCGAGAACATCGCGAGTGGTTCGCGGTGGAGGCCACAAGAGATGGGGTCAAAGCCGTGGATAGGGTGATAAGACGATGGATAGAGTGGGATGAAATGAATACATGAAGTTGATGATTACATTACGTTACATATATAGCCTGTCGGGTTCACATGAATACACGAAGTTACGATTCACAATCACAAAGCCGTAAGAATGTCACGTTTAACCAGACCCGAGCATACGGTGTCGGTGTCCGTCATTCAAGATATCATTCCATCCACCCAGTCTACAAAGCAAACCCGCCCATGCTCTCTGCTACCAAATGCTCATGAATCGTGAGAACGTCCTTTCGATCTCGCCCACTGAATGCACCTCCCAGTTCCGCTTTCCATGTTACACGAATCGCACCTCGTCGAATAGACCCGCTCTGACCTGGACGAGAGCCGCCAACTCGAAAAGAAAAGACTGAAGAATTATGACGTTGGTAACGATGTGCGAGACTGATACAGTCGTTGTGTTCTCCCTTTTCTCCCTAGGTTGAGGGGTTTCAGGTTCCGGTGTTTCTGGTATCCATGCCTGTGGTCGGGGAGTCTCGGTCTTGGGTTCCTCTGCTTCATGGTCCTTGGCCTCTGGTTCCTTAGTTTCTGTCTCCGTAGCCTGAGGTTGCTCAGCTTCAAACTCCTTAGCCTCGGCTTCCTTGGCTTCAAGTTCTTGAGGCGCAGATTCTCCTTCTTCCAGAGCCTCAGCAGACTTGGCGTCTTCAGCCTCCGTTTCAGCTTGCTCAGTAGGCTTAGCCGATTCAGTCTCTGTCTCAACAGGTGTGGCCCTAGAGGGTTCAGTCTCAGTTGCGACACCTTCAGGCTTCGTTTCCTCCCTGACCTCCTCATTGGCAGGTGTCTGCTCGGCAGCCTCACTCGCACGACCTTCAGGCTTCGCTTCCCTAGCATCCTCCTCTTCAGGTACATGCTCAGCATGTTCAGACTCCTCCTCGTCCGCAGTCTCCGCCGGTTCAGGCATTGGCTTCTTGTCAAACTTGAGAGGAATAGGCTCAACCTTGACTTCAGGCAATCCGACCTTCTTAGAGAGGATAGTCTGGTCCATAGCCGCAAACTCTGCCATCTGTCGAGCGAGCGCCTCCTCCCTGGCCCTTTGCGCCGGATCGATGAGGTCATGCATTCTGTTCGGGGAGTGACTACGTCCAGGTGTGCCGCGTCCCCGGCTGTGAGATGCTTCTTTCGAGGCCAGACTGTGCTTGCCCGGAGTCGCGTTGCCACTTCCAGAGCTACGGCCCAGTTCTTTGCGTCCTCGGGGGCTGCTAGAGCGGCTCGGCGTTCCTAGCTCGGACAGGAGACGATGAGCTAGTCCTTCTAGTGCCGATGGTCGGGAGGGTGATGTGCTGCGTGATGGTTCTTCGAATGTTTGCCAGTCGGGGGGATCTTCGTGTATGGGAGTTGGTCTTGGGGTAGGACCCGCATGGTGTAACATTGCATCCGCAGTTTTGAAGGCGTCGCGCCGTTGTTGCACCAACTCGTCAAAACGAGGAATACTCCTCTTGTAGGAGGCCACCTGCTCTTCCAGGCGTCTAAGAACGCTGAAAACACGCGGTAAAGATGCTTGCGACCATTGCGGCCGTTGGCGGCATTGTTCCATGGCTTTCAGCTGCTTTTGCTCTGGGGTTAGTGATGTTGTCAGATCGTCGAAGTCTTCATCAACTTCACTCTCTGTAGCTTCATCCCCTTCCGGTGCGTGTTTCGGCTTCTCGATTTCATCGTATATATAAGAGTTTGGACTGCGTGTCAACCATCCCTCGATTTTCATAAAACCGCAGACAGCTAAGTCAACAAGCGTCTCCGTCACTGAGAGGTTCGTCTCTACTTGGTTGACAAAGAAAGTCTCTAAGAGGTCAAGTAGTGAGTTGAGAAGAGGATCATCAGGTCGAAGAGTGTGATCTCCAACCTCCCTAGGTGCTCCAGGAAGACTGTCGGGTAGCCTCTGATTACTCGTAGATGCCCTCGGCGCGACAAGCTTAAGAGAGCAAGGGTGGGCTTCCAGCCTAGACATGGTATCACGAAGGACTGTCTGGTATACTTCATCAAAGTTATCTTCGCCACCTATTGTTCCCGCCAACGACATGATGAATTCGACCTCTTGCTCTTGAGCGCCAACAGTTCGAGTGGCGTTTTGAACAGGAACGGTATCAGTCCTTAGGAGGGTAACGATGGCATATCGGTGGTGTCGTTTGAGGATAGCCGACACCAGCTGTAGCGTAACGTGGATAGTTTGTTGGTTCCGTGACCTTAAACATGCCAGAATGAGGTCCACTAGATTAAATAGTAAGGGGGTAGCAGCGGGTTCGGCCCTTTCTGCCAGCATGGTGGCCAGATCCATCGACTTTCGCTTGCGAGCCTTACTGACAGAGGAGCTTGAGCCAGGCCGAGCGGAAGGGATGCTGTCGGGCAATGCTAGGAGGTAGTGAAGAATGAGGTTAATCATATCAGGGTGGTCAAGAGATTCGAGGATGCGGCGCAGATAAGTCAAAACAGCCACCGATGATCCTCCGTCGATATCGGAAGACTCAAGCAGCGAGGGGTATCTAGACTATCAGCGAGGTTCGAAACGTTGTACGAGGCATACTTACAATAACTGTTGCAAGAAAATAACTTGAAAATGCTCCAGCAGGGTCGACTTGACCTCCACGGACCGACAGTGGTTCAAGACGTCTTGCCAGAATAAGAGGTGCGAAAGGAAGGTTTCAAGATGAGATTGGAACTCGGGAGAGCATGAGCTGATGACTTCGTAGTTGGACGTAGGATGTTCGTAGTCGGAAAAGGCGAGAATAGGGGGTAGGTTATGAGAAAGATGGTCAACCACCAGTTTGCGACTCAGCTGGCTGTACAAGGCGCCGAGACCTGTCGCCATCAACGTCGACAGGTCGCTCTCGACGATCCACTGCTCCAACGGTCCTGAACTCGACGCCGCCTCGATGATGTATAGTAGTCCTGTTCGCGCAAAATCGCCCACCTTACCCTCATGATGAATGTAGTCCATGAGGATGTAGAACAGGGGAAAGTCGGCCTTTTGCGTCCGTCCAACAAACGCTTCGCGGTTGTTATCATCCTTCTCCCTGTTCTGGAGCGCCACGCCGCGATGTGTCTTGAACCATGCTGGTAAAATACTTGGGTCCAGCCGAATCTTGGTAGTAATATTAAAGGCGAGCTCGACAACACGCGATTCGGTATCTAGGCCCAAGCGCACACTGTTAAGACCAGTGATGCGCACCAGGAGATTCGTCAGGCTGGCGGAAAAGGTCTGATTCTCGACGAAGGCTTCCTCCTCGCTCTCGATAAGGGTCGCAAAGAAGAGGACGGCCTCCTTGATGATCCACTCGTTGTACGAAGTCGTGGCGATCTTTCCGATGGGGACGTAGATTTGCTTAATTGAACAGTATTGGATACATGGGTGCGGTAGCGGTCGTCGACTCTCATCGCTGAGGATATTGGTGAGTTCTTGGAGACGGATTTCAAGGGTTTCGGCGGCGTCGCTGTCTCGTGATAGGTTGGACGAAGCTCTCCATGCAGACTGTGGTTGTTAGTACTTGTCGCAGGCATAGACCACTTCTGCTGGTTCCTCACTAGTAAGAGGCTGTATTGCTTTTCGAATCGGTGTAGTCGTTTCGCAGGATCGTGTCCCAGGTCTTTGCGGGAGCCCCCGGAGGAGAGAGGGCTCAATAAGCGCGACCACTATGCAAAGGACAGTTAGATAAAGGTCATGATAGCTGCTAACACGGGTAATGAAAGACTCACGAAATCCATGACACTATTGGAGTCATCTCTCAGCGTATAGCTAGGAAAATAAAATCACCTTGACCACATGACGGCACCGCGCAAATACTTGTAAGTTTGTCGTGTTGAGCTGTTGTCTCCTGGTCAAGAGACACACACCCATATGCTGAGTGGGCATGTGGCGCTAAAGGTGGCTCAATGGTAGTGTGGCTGGAGGTTCAGGGTAAATGGGACCCCTTTTCTGAAATCACCAGATGAAAGCCTTTACTTATGGTTTAGCCGATGTAATGTTAGATAAACAAATGCAATGAGATACGTTTCTTTGTTTCGTGATTTTCTTCCCTGATGGTTGGCTTTCAAGATAACTATTAATATTTGTTGTTCGTTCATCACAGATAATACCAAGTAGCCACTTCCCCAAATGGTTATCGTGAGCTTGTTTGGACTCTACAATCACTTCGTCCTTGAATATTGATTACATGAAATAATTAAAGCCTATCGGTCTACTGTAAGCCGAAAAGTTCCTCGTCCACTTCAGCCTCAGCCTCAGCTCGGTCCTGCCTCTTGCGGCGGCGGCGGCGACGCTCCCGCGCAGCATCCTCCTCCTGAAGATCGTCAATGACAAGCGCCGCCTTGTTCAGACCGTTGGTGAGGTCCTTGACCTTCTTCTCAAGTCAGACCAAGCGGTTGGTGGCAAACTGTCCATCCGCCTTTCCACCCTGAGCTTGTAGCGAAACCGCTCGGCCCTGTCGCGACGTTCCCGGGCGTTAAGAACAGCGCATCTCTCGGCGATCTTGTTATCGAGGAGGTTGTTGATGTGGTGCTGAAAGGCCGGGTATCGAAACCCCGTCTTTCAATGCGACGGTAGTAGTCACGGTCCCGTATTAGGCCGATGAGCTTTCGCGAGATTAGTGAGGAAGGTACTGAGGAGAACAAACAGAAAGACGACGATGACTGCATTTGTAAATGCGTGGCATGGAGCCAGTTTCTTTTATTTTAGAAGCCAAGGTGCAGACATACTCAGCCTAGAAACCCTTGGCTGGCGGATGTGAACAGCCGGTTTTACTAGTACTTACCTCGACCATGGCTAAGGGTCGCTTGCATCTCGACCTCAGGCAAAGCCCAAGTCAGGATGGACACCAAATGGAGGTCACGACGAACATCACAAGCATTATTAGGAGGTTCAAAGACCTCGCCCTTCAATAGACAAGCAATGTAACAAAGGCACTACTTTTATTCACTGCAAGCGCTATCCGATAGCCCAGTCTGTCGAATCAAAACCAGACAGCCGTTGTCTTCCATCAAAGCCATAGATTGCCCGCCCTAACCTCAGTTCAAGAAACTACATCGCAAATGCAAGACGTGCGTGCGATGCACTCACCTGGGGCTCGTCGGGTCACCATTGCTGCCGCTGCCGCTGCTACCGCCACCGCTGACCCTGGTGCGACTCGCCCAGATGTGCTTGACCCGGTGAGAATCCATGGGTGGCGATGCATATTCCTCGCCGCTCGATTGCGTGAAGCCACTGACGTTGCTAAGCATGCTGGAACTGCGTCCTCTAGAGCGAGTCATGCGCGGCTCGAATGGAGGGGCGGTTGGGGGAGGTTGCCAAGGGGACATGGATGGGAGCGTGGGAGCTGATGCCGAAGGAAGGATATCGCCAGAAGCTGACCAAAGACCAGTCGGATAATGAGGAGGAGCTGTGGGATCAGGGTTCCAAGTGCTCGAAGTTGTAGGCTGGAAAGGAGGACCAAGTTGTGGGTGATCAGGAAGCGGGACCATATCGTAGGACATGCCGTTTGACGAGTGCATGAAATCCTGAAAGCCTTGCAACTGCATTTGCAAGTGTCGGATCTCCTCGCTCTTGTTGGCGTTGTTTGCACGAACATGAGCCAGCCGCTCGTTGTAGTTAGCTTCGATACCAGCGACATGGCCCTGCCAGATGGCGCGCTCCTGGTTTCGTCGTTCCGCCTCATCGAGACCACGGTTGTTTGCGTCGGTGATGTTGGCAAGCTCGTTCTCAACCTTGGCAATGCGCGTAGCAACCTTGTTACGGCGAGTGTTGAGGTTCGACTTTTCGACTTCTTTGGCTTTGATCTCCTTCTCTAGCCCAGCCTTGTACTCCTTAAACGCCTTCTGCGCCGCCTCAAAAACCTTCTTCTCGCTGCTGTACTGTCTCTCGACTTTCTTCTTACGTTCGCCGAGTTCTGGGGCAGTGTCAAAGTTCTTGAGCTGCTCGGTAAGCTGCTGGGTATCGCGCTCAGCCTGGGCTTTCTGGGTCTCTTGCTGACGAATCTTCTGTCGGTACTTTTCGTCATGGTTTCCAGCCGAAGAGAGTTGATTGTCCGTCAACTCATTGTCCTTTCGCAGGGCGTTGGCGCGGTTCTTGTATTCCTTACGTAGAGTTTTGAGGCGTGACTTTTCTTCACTAAGCTTGGCTTCGACTGCAGCAATCGACGTCCTGAGGGTGGTGGCAGGGGAGTCCGGGTGAAGAGAGCGCTGTCCGTTAGCAACAGGGGGCGGAACACCATCAGCCTCGCGCTGGGTAGCCTGGACAGTTCTGATGCTGGTCGAAAACAGAACCTCATCAGTCTGACTATCCACGAATTCACAGACATATTTGGAAGCGGGTCTGAGTCCGTAGATATCACCTGTCCACCGCACACCTTGCTGGGATTCCTCTGGGGATTCTTCGATAGGAAACATACGAGTCGGCTGCCAAACGGCGTTGTTAACTCTGACGTAAAACGGCTTCGAGGTGTCGATATTGGATGGTCTGGAGTCTTCGCCCGAGGATTCAACTGAGCGCGGCTCATCGTCGTCGATTTCGGGAAAATGGCTGGTGTTGAAACATACTTCATCGCTACCAATGTATGAAATCCAAATTTGGTTAGGTTGGTTGTTGAACGGAGCATTACCAAGGTTGTGAATGTCAGTAGCATTAGACCCAGCCGACTCTGAGGCCGCATGGGATAACTCATACTCCTTCACTACGACAATCTTGGTACTCGCTAATGCCGCCCAAAGTGGTTGTTGTAGGCGAACTTGAGTGCTTTGCTTTCTTCTTTTTTTGCTTGTAGGTACCGTGGGTGCCGAGGGCAAGCCTGTTTCCGTATCAGGCGTTGCAAAACCTCCTTCATTGGCTGTATCGCTAGCCACACTTGGCGGCTTTCCGGCCTCAGGATCGCTGGCACCAACAGAAGCGTTGGCTTTTTCGCGCCTCAGATACCATTCTCGGATGTATCGCACGATACCTTGAGTTAGGATGTGGATAGCGAGGACGCTTCGGACCCATCCATAGGCAGTCCTTTTGTCGTATACGCTGGAAGCAGAATCGAGAGAATTGCTGAAAACGTGGGGTAACCGCCAGTGCTCCGGTATATGACGAGCCACACGACCCCAGTGAGCCTTGGTTCCCCGGAGCAAATGATGGCCTATCACCCACATGAAGCACGTGGTGAGACCTCTCGAAGTTCCATCCCGCGCGCTTGTTCCCCCTCCCAGAGTAATGGCAATGACTGGTTTGGCAAAGTCCAGGATAGCATCCTGAATCGGACCCCACAGAAAGAGCCATATCAGAAGGAAGAAAAAGTCCACGCACAAAACAGTCACTAGGGAGGGCATGGTCGAGTTGCCATCGAAAATCTCGGCAAGGTTAATGTTCATGCCCGAACTAGTGGTGACGGGAGGGACAAAGGTAAGGAACGTAAAGATGGTGTATATGACGGTAAGCGAAAGCGATGGGACATGCATAAGGATTATGAGAATAGCGAGGGTGTCCTGCATGGGGAGAGACTTCAGAACAGTGGTTGCCAGGTCAAAGGGACCGGAGTCGCGGTGGACATCGGCGTTCTTCATGGCATTGACATCGATCTGGCGGTGGCCGGCGTCGACACCACTGATGCCATTGACGTTTGAGGAATCGGATGACATCTCGGAGACAGCGTCGAGCGAGGAGCGGCGGGGATCGTCGTTGCGAGAGTCATTGGAGGCATCATAGACGCACTGCTTGTAAGAACTGTTGGCGTAGCCGTTGGCAGACGTTGACTGTCCTGCAGCGCCGGCTAGGCCTTGGTCAGATCGGCGGGCAGAGTTGTCGGGCTGCCCTGGGCCCTTCTTGTCAGAGGAACGCTTGGCAGGGCCTACAAGCCCATTCTCATGGCGATTATCGCGATGACTGGCGGCGCCTTGCTGTCGCTTACCCGAACCTGAAGCGCGAGGCATGCGCAACGACTTGTCTTGCTGCCACAGTCTGACGAACCCAGGAACCCTCTTGGGAACAGGGCCGGCAGCCGGGACAAGCCTTTCAAAGTCAAGGGCTTGGTATGGGAAGTTGACGACTCGAGCGATGATGTCTCGGTCGATTTAAGACGATGCGACGGGTAAAGGATCGAGTCTCGGCGTAACAGAGGGTGAAGTTGGGAGGCGAGCCGTTGCGACAAGAGAGTTCGAGGTCGACATGTGCATTCGAATTGGAAACGTCGGGAACGGGACACGGCAAGGTTATGCAACTGATAAGGGCCAAAGAGGGGAACTACCGTACTCAAGAAACAGAACCTGCCAAGATCGGCCGAAGGGCCGCAGAAGCAAGAAATGTTCTAGTTTTGTTCGGTTACGAAATGCTTCACAGTGGGATACTGAAGTGGATAGTGAAATAAAGTAAGGTAGGGTTGTTGAGATGGTGGAGGTGGGAGATTTTTTGGCTTTCGAAGCCAGGCTCGTGCTTGTGGAAGTATTGGGTTGGAAAAGGAAACAGGAAGGAATGCAGAGGCCGAACGCAAAAAGGATGGACGGGAACGGGAATAGTGGATGATTATCTCGCACTGTGCCATACGCGGCTGTTTCTGATGCTGCTGAGTGTTGGAACCCACTGTAGTCTTAGTGGCTCGCCTGATTTCAGGGCTCCAGCTGCCATGGATCTCGAGCCGCAGAAGGATCCTTTTGAGTGCGGAACTGGAGCAGTTGGGGGCAGCTTATTCCAGTGCGCGCTAAAGGCGCGTCAAAAGAGGTGGGGGCTTGCAGGTGAATTGGAAGATTCGCTGATGCGTAAAACATCTCGTCATGGTGCTATGGATGATCCTAAAGAGTTTGGATAGTACATAGTTTAGATAGCTGAATACATCTTGGCACTTTGGCTCTCCTTATGATCTTAGTACTCAAGATAAAATTCCGCTTCTGGGCGAATTTGGCGTCTTGAATGCCAACGGATCAGGTACCCAGGAACAAGGTTGCGTTGGCTAAGATGAGGCGCTATCCTGCGCTCTATGGCTGTGTCTACACAGGCAGATGATCGACTGACGGACCAGCCCTAACGAGCACTCAAGTCCCAAAACGAAACATAATGATTTATGACAGCAATCGATTTATAGATATTAGCATCTTAAAAATCCTCCGTCAAAAACGCAACCGTGGGATCTTCAAGATCAGTTCGCGCCGGAGGTTTCTCTCAAGTAAAAACAACTGAAGGAGGATTGGGGAGTCACATGCTCCACCATGAAACACTCCGTGCCTCTCTTACTGTGTGAACCCTGCTTTTCGAGACGAGGCAAGAGGATGCAAATAATTGGCAGGAACCAAAGTCTTTGTCCACATTCGTCACAAGACCTTTGACTTTCTTTGACTTTGATTTGATTGATTCATTAATTGATTGACAGATGATATTGACATGTTGACGTTTCCTCGCAGAGTTTCATTCTTTCGACTGTAATCATCTTGATTGGCTTCTTCATGAAGTGACATTAAAGCGACAGTTACATATCACGCCTCGAGACGAATAAAATGAACTATCACAGTTGCTTCCATGTCTCCGGGATCTATCGCAGCCATGGCATTCACATATTGATGAAGAACAACAACAACCACAGACGATACAACACATCGCGTGCGCACGCCATCGCTTACACCCTCCCCTCAGTGAGGCATTGGACAAGCCTCCAGGGGGCCCATGGTTGACCCCGGCTCTGCCGATTCCAGGGCTTCTCCACAATGCAAAAAAACCATCGAAGCAATACAGCCTCATCATGAGCATGAGCATCATCATCATCATTCTGTGGCACTCGAAACCCTTTTCTCGGTAGACTCCGATGGCCACATGCCGGACTAAGATGGGCGAATCATTCCAAGAATGCCCCAGAGGTTAAGCTTTGGTTGTCGCCCCTCACCTCGGCCGGATCAAGGTGTAACTTAGGAACAACGGCCGATAGCACCTCTCGCCCACACTTTCTCTTCCAAGGTTTGTACCTATTTTGCTGCCATGCTACTGACGTCGTGGGCGCTGCGGACTACCGATTGTGGGAAAGGCCCTGAACGGGTTCAAGGGGGAAGAGCGTTAGGACGGACATGGCGACATGGATCATTCAATTATCTCCTAGGATCATCTACCTATGAGCATGGGCATGAGCACGGACACGGACACAGAAGCTGAAAGGTTTTGGCCTTGAGTCGTGCCGAAACAATGAATCCGAACTATGATGAAGATGCTGTTAGGTATCATGTTATGTACAGACTACAGAACACGGCGCTTTGCAAAATTGATACACACATGCCATAGATCCAACAAGTCCTCAGAACTCTATCTGGATGCTTCAACTCGAGGAACTTTTAACAATAACTCCCGTCTAATCAAGAACGATAAACTCCCCGGGACGGTACTTGAGTCATTAGGCAGTACATAGACTCTTTCCAGGATTCTCTTTCGGCAGTTTTTCTTGGCCCGTTTTGCTCTAATTTCTTGTCCCGCTTTTCGTCTGCCCTTTTGCAACGACCATGAACGACACCCGTCTCGATATGGACAACGCCGATGGAGACTAGCACCACACGAATTTCTTCACCAATCCTATTCTTGGTTATCTTTAAGATTGTTCAGTGTTTCTCATTCAGCAAGTTGTGCTCTAGAGACCCTTGCTAGACGCATACAAAGTCTTTGATATACTCCACTCGTGCAAAATGAAGCTGTCGGTTGTACGCATAAACACCAGCAAACCCCTCCTTATTTGGTCGTCAGTTGACAACCAAAGCGCCGATCGTCCCGCCGAGTTTCGTTCTTATGAATAGATCATCGCACAGTGATCTGCTGCCACGACTCAAACGGCCGTGCTCACACATGCTTATGCGAATCCACAGCCAAATCCCGTCCATTCACATCCGGGGAATTGGAGCTGGATCAAGACATCCCTGAATGGTTGTATATGACAGACGGCTGGTTCTACCTCCTCAAGCTCCTCCGTGTTTATTGGAGCGAGAATGTTTGTAATGCCGAAACAAGGAGATTCGGGATAAGAACACCAATGTGACTTGTCACTCAACCGTGGACCATCAACTCAACGACTTCCTCTTTTACAAAACAACAACACGGTGGTGAGGAGTCCTGACAAGAAGGGCGATGATCGTCACCCCGCTAGCAAATCGCAGCACCATCTGAAGGTCTTGGCTGGATCCCTATCGATGGGAGGATCTGTTTGGGTGCCGCCCCCCCGTCGGCACTTCTCTTTGGCCCGCCCTATCAAGTCGTCCTTGCAACCCTGCATAACATCTTTGTGTGCACGTCGTTTCGTGTGCTAGAGCACGGGGTGGTGTCAAATGACGGTGAGCGGATAAAGAGCTGGCCTTTGCGGAGAAGGATTTTTGTCAACAACGCCTTGGAGAAGGGTTATTCTCAGCCGATATGAGTGACCTGCCTCCAATATCGCTAATGCCCTTGTTGTCCCGCCCTTGCCAAGTGATCCTCGAGCTGAACTTATGTTTAACGGCCAACGATAATCAAATGATAAGCTACCGGTACAGCTTTCTGGTTTGGCCCCTGTTCCAGGCGGGGAAGCGTTGGAGCTTGAGTCTCTTCATGCGGGATGCCCCGTGCTGCATGACGGACGCCACTCGAGCCAGCCCTGTCTGATGGAGGGAATCCTTTTGTTACTGCAGGACATACCTGTGATATCGGAAGATATCAGGCTTCCTCTCTGGTAGTCTCGGATGCAGTTCCGATGCGTTGTTTCCTCCAGGGATTGACATGTAAACCCCCATGGCCTCAAGCGAGAGGTCAGCGTCTTTGAAAGATCGTGCTTTGTGAAATGGCATGACTTCACGAACTGCCCAAAAAGGCAACCCGATGTCTCTGAATGTCTCGTGTCTATCAGGTACGACCTCAGTACATACAAGCTCAACGCTTTAGCATGGCTTGTAAGCAGAGCAAGTTTCGATTTGATTCCGGCACTTCAAACCCTGTTTACCCCCAACTACACTATTCTTGCGCGTGGCAATCTGGGTGCCTATCAACACTGGCCACCCTTTAATGGGAAGACACTTGGCGAGACATGAGAGCACGCTCTGAAAGACATGCATGATAGAGGCCAGCAACAGCTGAACTACCATCAATCCGTCCATTGCCGCCGTAGGTATCCGCAGGTCACATTATGGTGTGAGTGGTGCTGTTTAGAACCGAGTAATCGCTTATTTCTTGTTTCTCGCCGGTATCTCTTTGCTGCAAATTTTGTGACTTACCAGACAACTCTAGCTGTTTCGACCTGAGTAACCAAAAGGACTGAATATCCCGTAGACGTCTAGGAACATACATGTCTCGAGACTTTTTGTAGCTTCATTCCTTGATATCTATTGCTTCATCGATTAAAGTATTATACATACTGCCTATGGGACGAACGCATGCAGTCACCAAGCTTTTACGCGGCAGCACCACGCTCACTACCCTATATAGGCTTTCTGTCGCTTCTTTTGCACAGCAGGATTATCAACCGAGCTGTCAACAGGCTCCATTGGATTCTGAACACCCGGCGGTAGTGATAAGAAGTATCTTTTGGGAGGTCGTTTTCCGCTCGTGCTCAACGCTTCCTCGCTGAGATTCCAGATTCTTTGCTCGAGTCTCCATAATGTTATCATTAATCTGGATTCTATTAGATCCTCCCGCTCAGTCGAACTCGGTGCAACAGTTTGGTGCAGCAACCCCAACCTTGTGTTTACGGAATCTTCAGGGAGTGAGTCCGGTTGTATGAGCTTCAATTCCATGGAGCCGACAAATCGCCTCGTACCGACAGTATGGAACTCCATGTGCAGGGTGAGGTAGTCGCCGTCAGTTCCGGTTGCGACGAATACATCGAGATGGGGGAGACGAGGGCCATTGATGGTTTGCTGTGAGATGGATGTCAGCCTAGCATCTAATATACATTAGGGAGGGAGGACTTGCGTTAATCAATCCAGGACCTGGGTTTTCTTTGTCGCGCGGGAGTTGAACATTTGTGGAATTCCTGAGGACTTCGAGGTATAGTTTACCATCTTTTTTCTTTTGGACATTACGAGAAAATTCTTCCTTCCACATCTCGAAGACCGAGTTACCTAGATCGTGAAGTCCCTCTTTGCTCAGGAAGCCTCTCTACATTGAGTTAGCATCACGAGCTTCAATTGCACCATGGCGTCTTTAACGCACCTCAGGAAAATAGGATCTATCAAGATGCTTCTCCTCCATCACCGGTATCCGGTACACATTCCATTTGCGAAAACGGACCCAAGCGATAGACATGGGGTCGTGTTGAGGCAGATTATGCTTCTGCAACCTCGACTGATGTGCGACCGCCTTAGCCAGAAGATTCCCAATCTCACCGACCTCGAAGTCGTTGGCGCCCTTGAAAACCATCGCACCAAGGTCATGATATAAACTCCTCATGACCACCCTGTAAGCCTCGTAACTCGTCCTTGTCCCACCAAGCCTTATTGAACGGAAGCGTCGTGGCTGGAAGGTTGGGAGGAAGCGCACCAGTGTCGGGGACTTGAGGAACGCTGGGGAGTAGACTGCCATTTTGGCGGATTTGGCGCTCATGACTGCAGTGCTTCTTGGCCTTGGCCAAGAGGATGTTTGGGCTTTTTTTCTCCCGACTTAAGGTGTTGCGATTGAAGTGACTCGAAAACTTTTGTAATGTGGTTCGTGATTGCGCAATGGGAGGTTTGTCATGGCTTGTGGCTGGAGCTATTGCGAGGCTGAAGTGGAGGATCTGCGCCACAATCCGGGGAAGTAGCTGACAGCATCATACATCATCGATGAGACGACGTGAACCCTTAGCCATGCAAACACATTAATCAACAATGACTTCAAACCCCCAACTAAGACGGCAGGTCATTTCCATATACAAGGGTTTGTTCAACCATACTCCAAAGCAAGGACATGAACTGACCATGTCGTGATAGAGCTCCTGTATTTGGGCAGGGAATACCCCCTCGGCTTTGACTACTTCCGACCTCGGTTGCACAAGGCCTTTATATCTAAGGCTGCAGAGCGCGACGAGGACAAGATTCGTCAGGGACTTGCGCAGGCTGAGTATGTTAAGAAGGGTATGTTAAACCTCATGGTCTGATCATGCTTGCTGACTTGTGCCTTAGAGATTGAAGCTTTGTAAGTTCATTGGTTTCTTGAACTGGCGATGCAACCATAGTGTCAATCAATTCACCTGCGATTGATATCGCAAACATGGTCATTCATTTCCATGTCGTATAATTCTTCATGTCGCATATAACAAGCAGTATCCCGCCGTCTATTGTCGAACACTATCCACATATCAAACTCCAGTGTCCCCTGGCCACTACATCGAACTCATCACACAAGCCATGATCAACTCAGTCTTCAATACCAAAAAGATTCATTTGTCCCCCTCAAAAAAACTACTTTATCCGAAAATCCTTGCTTTTTTACTAATCATCTGGGTATAGGTACTATTTGAAAAGGTATCGCACACTGAGAAAACGTTATGACGCCGACGCGTAAAAGGGACGAGGGGGTATGGGTATGTAGAAGATGCTGGTGAGGGGAGGAGGGCCGATACCGACGAGACGTTGGGGTCCGGATTATATATAGCCCTTTCGTGTGTCGGAGAGAGCATTCCAGTCGTGGCAGCTATCATGAGATATATAGATGCGCCGAGACGTGTCATATTTCACGTGGGTAAATCATCTTTGCTTTTGTGCGCGGATGCCCTGTGACTTTCTTTTCTTCAAGACTCGCCCTTGCGTGGCCTCTTTCGTGCTGACCATACTCCCAACTCTAAGCATTCTCCCCAGCTTGTTCCACTCTCGCTCATCAGATCCGCCATCATCTTGGCTATCCAGGCATCCCACTCGTCCTGGCTCTTGCCGCTCGCTTCTCGGAGGATAGGTTCTAGTGCCGACACTTGTTGCGCGACTGTCAAGAGCGCTGTTTTGCGGAGCGCTGATTGTCCGGGTGTCAAGGTTTTCTTTTCGACTTTTTGGTGCGGTGTTGACTTCGCTTTCATCTCCACGTACGACTTGCCGTCTTTTGTGACGACACCGCCGACGCCTTCGCGCTCCCAGCGGACTTCGCTGAGAGGAATGGCGAGTCGTTTTGTCTTGATTTCCATAAGCTCTTCGGCTTCTTGGTGGAGGTAGGCCCCGATGAGGGAGCATGGTACAGGGGATAGCTGTCGACCCTCGAGAGTTCGCGATAGCCAGGTGTTGTACTCTACCAGGAATGAGTTCAATGGCGCTGAAAGTGGTGTTTTTGATGTCATGAGATAGGCACCCAGGTCGAGCGCGGCTTCGTGCTCCTGTGCCTCGTCCGAGCCCGGCAATGCGCTTGGGACATGCGGTCGTAGCATTCGAAATGTTGGATCACTGTCCCAGATTTCCATTACTCCACCAGGCTTGAGCATGCGAAGATATTCCTCCACAAAGAGTTGGTAAACATGGCTAGGAACCATCAAGCACGTGTCTTTGACCATGATGAAGTCAAACTCTTCATTCGCGAAAGGCCAAGGCAGCTGACGAAGATCGTGCTGGACAAATCGCCATTTCATGTCCTTGTCTGGCTTGCAAAGCTCGGCTGGTGACCCAGGACTGCCAGGTGCCAAAGGCGCGATGTCGATGCCTGTGAAGTGAATGCCACTGTGGCCCCGTTCCTTGTAGTATCGGTGGCACATCATGCTCCAGAATCCTGTGCCACACCCAACCTCCAAAACGCGCAGCGGGGGGTTGTTTCTGAGTTCTGTGGTATAGACGGGTGCGCCATATACCTGGATCATCAGGAGCGTCCTAAGACTTTGGCGATGGAGCTCGGCAAGATCGGTGGGAAGAGGGTATGCCGAGCTAGGGTCATTGTAGTATGTACGGCCATTGCGTACGATGAAGGGTTTTGTTGCGGGGTCGAACGAGTTGGAGGGATCTGTCGAGGTCATGGTGTGTGTTGAGACGGTCGTGGTGCCGCTGGTAGAGGATACGGACTCGGTTCGGGGAAAGTCGAGGTTTACCTGCTTCGTCGTCCCCGACATGAGTTTGTTACTTGCGTCCAGCTGGGAATACATGGTGACATTTTTCAAATCAACAGAGCCAGAAGCGGGAGTGGTCGCGTCTGACAGACGAGGACGAAGGTCGCGTTGTCGAGATTTGTGAATATACACAGGCCGATTGTAGACGATTGGGGAGGATGCCTGGCTCGCTGTGATGGTTGAGTTTAAGAGAGATTTGTTTGGAATCGAAGTTGTTGTTGAAGATTGTAGGCGCGAGTCAGATGATAGGGCCTTTGAGTGCGAGTAATGAGTTTCGTCTTCCCCCAGGGCGGGGCCGTTTTTGGTATTGGTGCTGTTACTGGAATGCAACAGTGACGACTCGTGCGACGAGCGACTACCCTGACTCCCACTAGACGTCCTTGTATGTCGAAAAGGACGTCGAGTGCTTTTGGGGTCGTGTGAAGCCGAATTGGACCGTGGGGGAGTTTCAGGGCGCTGCCACTCCTTTTCAGCCTTTGTTCGTCGAGCAAAGGTGGGTAAGGGGTTGGCAGAAGCGTAGTAAAATCCGCTCCATTCCGACATTGTCGACCTGGGCTGGGCTATACTCTTTGGCGCAAGCTTGCCGATGGGGGATGGGGTGGTTTAACTAGAACAGGGGTTGGCTTAAATGTTGCACCGCCGCTAGACTCCAGTAGAGTGTAGACAAACACGCTCGAGCCGCGATATGGTACTTACCTACCTCGAATTTCCTGTCCCTGGCCGTAGTGTATCCACCGTCGTCGCCGACTTTTGGCCCTTCTAGAACCCTTCTGTAGCCCGCGGAACTGGGCTATCAAGTCCGGTCGGTGGCCGGATTGTCTCCCGCGACCATGCAGGGGCAGTAACCAAACGATGGGCGCCAACAGAGAGTCCTTGGCTTTGGCCCTTTTGTCAATGCCCGTCTGATGATCAGAGTTGTCGCTTAGAGGAAAAGCCAGGGTTCATTGGTGAGAACAGCGTTGCGTTGAAAACAACTAATTCCCGCAACGTGTTTTGGCAAAACTCAAAGGTGAACGCGAATATCGGCCGCCGTTTGCAACTGTGGGCAATGTCGATATCCAAAGCAGGTTGTAAAGGCGGTGGACCCTCTCATAAGCTGAAGCTGTTCCTGAGGGTTGCGGGCCAACGTCATTATCAGCTATGTCGTCGATGGCTTTATCTTTGTCAATCCGGTGGAAAAGCCGTCTGTATTGGCGCAGCCTTTGATCCGGTGGTGAAACGACTTTGGGGACCTAACAGTCGGTGATGGCGTACGTTGGCTGATAGAACCGTCCTTGAGCCTGTGCCTGTGCCTGTGATGGGTATTTGTCCTTATCATGGACTGGGTACGCGTATTGGTTCCTGAGTACCTTAAACTCTGGCCTCAAACAGCAGGACGGGCAGCGGCGTCTAGAATGTGTTTTGGGTGACAGCGTCTCGAGGGAAGATGACAAACTGAATCTGCACAGCAACTTCCAGTGGTTTCAGGTCAGGCAAACAACCTAAGGATGGCGGCAGCAGTCACTTTCTATATACGGGATCTGGCGAAGGGACGCATCCTTCACGCTTGGGTCCGAGCAGCCCAGACGATGCCATTTTCCCCGGCTCAGCTCGAAGGGACCTTCTGGGGTGTGGAGCGCTGGCCTTCCGTTGGCTATCCCCCGCACATTAGAGCCTTTTACATCCAATGCCTGATGTCTTGTTGACGCGTATCAATTAGCAGCTTCCTCTACAGCCCTGACGCACCGAGGTTCTTCTGGTTGGCCAAGCAGGGGCAGTGGCTGGTGAGCCTGTGATGGCTGCAGGTCGTGGTCAAAATTTCATGCAGTTGATGATAACCATGTCAGAAGGATCCAACACTGACAAATCCCCTGCACTGTCTAGCACGATGTTTGTTGATAGTGTTTGCGGTACAGGCTCTGCCTTGTTCAAAGGTTCCAGAGCGACAGTGACATGACAGGGCATCGTAGTTCGAGCGGGTCGTTTGTACAGTTAACCCCAGCTTTTGCTCGAAACGATCTCTTCCCGCCGTTGGAAGTTCGTCGAGACACTTCTGACACGCGAGCGTTACCCGAGAATTAACTCTGTCCAGCGGTGCTATTCTCGGCAGAATGGAGCAACCTTGACTTTCCGTGTGTAGGATGGTCATGTTTGTCTATACCTTTAATCACAACTCGAATCTTTCCGTGACAATACATAGAAATGCGGCCGACAATGACGTTGATGAGAGACCATGATTCAGATATTCTCTTGGCTGCCGCTCTTGCTCCAAATTTCGAAAGGGTTTTCCGAAGCTGGGCGCGGTCTGTGTTAATTTAGCGGATTAAACCATTGCGTCCGTGAGACGCCAATTAACAGGGCTCCGCCCGCAGCTTAGAGCGCCATCGCGTGCTGCGAGATGAGACCTGGGCAATGGCGTCACTTCTCAATTGTGTGAGCTCTTGCACTAGAGATGTGCTGTATTGATGTTCACGGACACCCACCTCCCTCATGAGACTCAATGGACTCCTCCATCTCTTATTACTGCGCACGAAAGTGCTTTGCAAGGTGTAAAGAACGCGGGAATAGCCTCCAATAACCCTTCAAATAGGACGCTCTACCTTGCTCACCTACTTCTAGTTTATCAACTACAATCATACACCTGTGTAGGATAGAGTCTATCATAGGTTCTGTTTCAAGGGTTATAGAGTTTTGGAGAAATGTTAAATAGAAACTTGTTCCCATGTTTGTCTCAAAATGCGTTGGTTGTCCTGCTCAGGCGAGCGGATACAACAATTGAACCTGCAAGTCATCCATTGACTGTAGCACGATGCAAGCGTAGCTCATGAATATGTCTTGCTTGATTATCGTGAGGTTTGCGATATGGATGTGGATATTAGTTATGCGTGCAGATATCAAGAGTCCACTGCCCTGATGCGGCCTGAACCTTGCAAGGCTGACTACAGCTTCGAGGTCGACGAGAGGCTACACGTGACCTTGCTCGCTCGCACGAGCCATGAGAATGCGGAGCAATCGCACGTGATTCAACGTCGCTCCTCTGGCTTCAGCCGTTGGTCGCAGCATCGCCTAGCATCACAGTCATATTCAGGTGCCTCATTTGCCATCTACCACTCTTCTTCTGTTCAAGTATCAGTTGATTTTTTCAGTGAATATTTGCATTGTTGCGCTCGCTCCTTACATGTGTGTGGCCCCGCACCCACGAGCTAGCAGGACACCGCAACGTGTCGCGAAAGCTCGGATCCCCTCCCATGATGCCCTTCTTTCAAGCTTTGACTGACCAGTATCATTGTAGCATTTCTTGACTCGCATAAGCTTTTGTGGTCTATTTCGACGTTGAAAACCTTGTTGCTTCGAACACTTCGACAGTGATTCAAGGCCCCTTGATCAGCTGTGACTATCGAGTCATAGTTACCCAGAATTGTCGCGACGACGCTTTTCGATGAGCTCTTGACCTGCCGACGAACCGACATTCCCCAACCGAGCCACCAAGTCACGACAACTCTTCACACGGATCGTCTGCCTACAGGCTAATGCGTAAACGCGAGCTACCCTTGCTGTCTCTCCTTTTGAACCTTGGGTGAGGTGTCAAGCTATTCGTCGCCGATCAACATATCCCCCCGCGCATACGCGAGCCATTATCAACCCAACCGAATTCAGCGCCTTTACTCGACGGCCGATGAGCTGCTCCAGCGTCTTGCTATATCTCCCTTCCTCGATTACGATTGCCGATCGCCGACATCTGCTGCCGTGCTGCTCGCCGGCGCAGCTACCTAACCCACCACCCTTAAACCTATAACCCACAACATCACATCGCGAACACCTGCCGGAATGTACCCTCAACACTCCGGGCAAGGTCAACATGCCCGGCTAAACGGTGCCGGGCATGTTGACCTTGCCC
>JABEXW010000236.1:0-64485 GCA_013266185.1 Fusarium sarcochroum
GTTATTATATATATAACCTTAATGCCTTTTCTTAACAAGCTTTAAGATAGTGAACCGTTCAAATGCCGGCGGGCGAAGATAAGCAGTTCCCGGGCTGCACGATAAGGATTCCCCATGGGGGCGGTGATAAGAAAGTTACGGATATAATTGGCTGACAAGGGCAGCCAACCCCAGCTTTCAGAGCACCCTTATCAGTTGCGACGCTGAAGCGAGGGAAAAGAAACGGTCGATCACTGGCCGGCGGCCAACGACATGCAAAGCGGTATCTTGATAAGAAGCCGTGGCCGCCCAGGTACTGTATATTACAATATGACTGTATGATATTCATTGCTTGACACATCAACGAGCGCTGCACCCACGTATTCACGGTCATCTCTGGTCCGTCACCGCGGAGGTGCACATCTACAATAAGCCAGCCAAGCAATCTGGACCATCAGAGAATCAGCCTCAATTAGATGTGTATCTCGCTCTTTCAGTCCTTCTGAAGACGAGATAACATTCTGGGAGAAGCTAACAAGTGATCAATTGTTTCATCACACAGGTTCAGTCATATGCGAGTCATTGAGTGATTTTCCCCAAGAAGGTTGCAACGACAAGGATCTGGGTTATCTGGAAGTGATCAGCGTCATTAACCGCGACAATGGTCAGAATGTAAAATTTACTTCAAGATAAACCTGGACTGTTCAGGCACGATAGCATACGATAAACGTTGTATTTGCGCTTGTCAAATTGAGATGAACAGAACAGGCACCAATACCTTGGTGCTAGAAATGCCTCACTGAAACTTGAAGAACCACCATTAGGCGGCGCTGTCAGCTAATTTGAAGAATTCAATTGATCAGCCATCATCTCGAACAATGCAAAAAGACTCGATTCGTTAGAAAATGTTCTTGGGTCTGGCAAGCTGATGTTTCCATCGGAAATGGTGGTTGCTGAATGAGATATTTTGATAATCCAAGATTATGATATTTTTTAAAGCAACTTTCTCGCAATATTTCAAGTTCGAGTGACATTATTACCCTAGACTTATTATATCGAAGATCCCAATCCAGAGCACCACTAAAATCTTTCCAGTCTGTCTTGATTGAAGAGAAATCAATTGGTTCTATAGACGCTCTTCTCGCGACACAGTTGCTACCCTACGACTGTTCATGCCACGTTCAAACCAAAATCCATTTCCCCTACATCATTATCGTCGTCATGGATAACGCCCTCCGAGGTTCATACTGGAAGAGCAAATGAAGTCTCGCAATTACATGGACACGGTATCCTTTCCATCGACTTCAGTCTTCCGCTCTCGGGTGGCGATTCAATACTTTTTATGCATTCTGACTTCAACGGCCTCAATTCGATCAATTCGGCTGCCAACTAGCCAAGCAAAACTGGCATGCGCAGCATCTGAATCTGCAATCGCTGTCAAGTGACACACTCCGCCTACCTGGAATTCCCCTGCGTCAATACTTCTTAGACCAACGGCTTTAAATCCGGGACAAATGCCGCTTTGAGTTAAGTGAGTGCGTTAATGTCGCCTAAGGTTTAGGTGGCATTCCTTAGTGTTGGTGAGATCCCGCCTCCACACTGGGGCTGGCAGCGCTCAAAGCAATGGTGGGCTGTCTTGGATATGTGAATGACATGCCAACAACTTTATTCGGACTTGAACCTCAGCTATCCTTGTGACCTGGAATTGCCGCATCAGCACCAGAATACTAGATAACAGTTTTACAAGTTTTGTGGGTTGGAACGGTTGATGGATGATGCTGCCTTGGAATGTATTGATTCCGTAAACGGCCAAACGAACCACCCGGGCTAAGCTGGCCGTTCCCAAAAGACTCAATCTTCACATTTGTAGTGTGCAGGCTGAGCGGACCAGCATGATGCGACAATCGAATTTTTCAGGGTTCATAGGGAGTGATATCATAGATCTCTAATTTGCGGACACCATTCTTCAATATTTGGGTCGGAAAACGCTTAGCCCGTAGCCAAAGAACAGAGTCGCCACACTTAGTCTAGTCGAGACCTGACAGAGAGACACAAATGGAAATGTTCTAGAGAGTACCCCCTTGCGTAAATTGACAGCTTTAATGGATCTTAAATATTTTTTATCGAATATGTTACCGAGTTCGTAGAAATCGGTAGTCGCTTGCAAGTGAGACAATTAATCCTTATTCCGGACATCCCTTGAAACACGACGGCAGACAAATTGATGAATCTGAAGAGATGAGTAAAATTACGAAGCACATTGCCCCTGGGTATTTAAGGTTAAGTTTGGCATCCAAACCAGGGGTCGCCAGGGACGCTGATCTCACGGATTTGTGCCATCCGTACCTCAACGCCACGCATCCACGTCAGACAAGATTAACACCGAATAGTAGTGACATACCTGAATACCATCGTTGAGGTCATCAAGGTTCAAGAGTGTGCTGTCGGAAATATATATAAGGATCACTGAATCAGGACAAAATCTACCCCATCATTAACAGCCAGCCCAACAGAACCTTTAAGCTTTTATCATTCACCAATCACACAGACAACATGCTTTTATCTACGCTTTACGCCCAATCTTCTCTTCTTCTCGCTGCACACTTCCTCACAGGAGTGACCGGAGCACCCTCGGCCAGCGGTCTGAACGCGGACATCTCCATCGGTGGTCACTCTAGCAGTGACTTCCTGCCTGAAGCCGAGTTCAACGGTGATTCCAGCGATGGTACTAGCAGCGACTCAGTCAGTGCTGAGAACGACGACGAGGCTTCTCAAGACTACAGAAAATACCATGTTCTTAATATCGGCCTCGACCTTTTGCAACTAGGAGTAGCCCCTGCCATATGCGACCCAAACAGCAAGAGCAACAGCCTAAATGCCTGCACAGTGACCAGGTCATCTTCCAAAAGCTCTGACAAGCGCAGTCTTTTACAAAAGCTTACTACCAGGGCTTTGACTACCGACAAGAAGGAGGCTCTGCGTCTTCACAACGAGGCTCGCGCAAAGGTCAAGGTCCCCGCACTTGTGTGGGATCCTAGTCTCGAAGCTGCTGCAAAGGCCTATGCCGAAAAGATCGCCAAGGCTGGCAAGTTGTCACACTCGGCAAGCTCAGACCGACCCAACCAGGGCGAGAACCTGGCATACGCCTATTCGAGCGGAGGAATCAAGCTCCCGAACACAGGCGGAGCGACAGCCTGGTAAGTTATACCTTCCCTGTTTACACCTGTCACGCAGTTAACAATATTGCCAGGCTTAACGAAAAGAAGTACTACCACGGAGAAACCATTCCCAAAGGAAACTTTTCCGATTATGGCCATTACAGTAAGTCTTTCAGCTCAGCATCGGATGGCATCTTTGACTAACGCAACCAATAGCCCAAGCTGTGTGGAAGACTTCTACAAAGTTTGGTATTCATTCTGCTCAAGACTCCAAGGGTGCCTGGTATACCGTTGGCAGATATTCGGGGCCTGGCAACATCGTTGGTAAGAAGCCATACTAAGAAAGCTGAAACTGAGATGGGAAATTAGCGCAGACAAGGTTCTGCTGCATATGGTACTTGATAATGAAGCAGATAGTGACTTCTGGCGAGCGCTGACCTGATACCTTCTTTGATTCAAATGCTGTTCGATCTTAAATGGGTATTTATGTATTACTAGCTTACACTCTCTTATGTGTTATGATCTTATGGATAATTAGATGTCGTTTTATCACCATATCATCGTCGATTCGTTGATGCAGATGCTCTTGTCTAGGTGTTGGTGGTTGGCGCCAGAAGGGAAGCCAGCAAGGTTACTGTGTTCAAAATTGATGTCTTAACAACCTACCGTATTATTGACTTTTTGACCCCTCAAGATTGCATATTCCCCCGAAACCTTAACTAGGGATTGAGGGAGAGATAGCAGGCAAACTTTATAGCCCTCTCGGAAGTGAAAAAAAAGAAAGTAGAGGACGGGTTCATACCTTATTTGAGACCCTGAGCGCATTCTATATTAGCCACCACGGATCCATGAATCTCCTTGAGCTTGGGAAGGGGAACTATAGGTGGCACTATCAATGTATCAGCCAGGCAACTTATTCTTCCATCTGAGTGTAATCGAGTTTATGATATCGTAGCCATCTTCGTTACACCATACCAGGCTGGATATCAGATATACAATGGATGTCTACATGTAAACACCATAATGTTCTATTTGTCCTTTAGCCGCGCAAGGCTTTCCATGTATCGTTTCATGGTGCCAGTTCTGTTCTAAACTAGTCCTTCATTCTTGCTCCCATATTCTTGTGCTGCACTTCCCCTGGTCCAATCTATTTGAACGTCCTGCTTGACACGTATTGTTCCATCCATGGGCCCTGTTGCGATGTTGTTGCGGTATTCAGAACCCAATATTGACTCGTCGCTTTTGTTGTAGCCAGCAATTTGCGTGACCGTACTTGGGCCTCGTATCCCCAGTTTGGGGTCGGCATCGGGGAATCCACGGTGGCTATCAGTAGCACCTCTACTCTTGCTTTGACCAAGGTTTCCCATGCTATAGGCTTGTCCATCGCTGCCTTCGCCTTGCTTTCGGTAATATCGATCGGAGGAGAGTTTCGAGCCGCGTATTGCTTGTCGCCATAGCGGTCGCAGGATGGGAATGCCGATGCATATTAACGTAACGGCCATTTCGGCGGCGGACCAGATGATCAAGGGAACAGTGTCCACTAGTTGTCCGTTAGCATACTACTTTGCGGCCCAATGTAGTTGACTTACATGTGTAATTGGCAGTGAAGCCGCTCGCAACTTCGTAGGTACGGACAATACCACAGACTCCAGCACTAATGAGTGTTAATTAGGGTCGGGTGGGAGCTAGGGCAGACTTGCATTACACCGAAGCTCATACTGCCAGCGATCGTAATCTTTTCTTTGTATTTCATGTTTAACTTCCAGATAAACACCCATGGGAAGATGGCGAAGAAAAAGTCCGCGACGGCGCACCAGACTGGAGCCATCGAGTTAGTCGACAATCAAACAGCGGCACAAGAATGGAAACCTACCGCCCAATGTTATTGCAAACGGCGTCACGTCAATTTTGCAGACTCCAGGAACCCGCAGCATGTCGAAAATCTTTCTCACTGGATTGCACTGGATCCAGAGGGAGATAGCAGCAAGTAGAGATACAGCTGACAAAGAAGCCATCACGATCCAGATGAGAATCTTCTGCCAACGCTCTACGATAATTCGCAACAAAAAGAGACCGAGAGACAATTTTGCAACAGCCATTCCGATGACTGAGAAAGTTTGACCGATCAACTCGTTCTTGATGGCGAGTGCGGCCTCGTCAAGCTCAAAGTCGGTGGCATCGGGGCCTGGCATTGACTGACCGAAGCCATGAGTGGCCGCGATGTGTGTAAAAATCGTGTATAGCAAGATCAATATCTAGACAGCCACTTGTTAGATGTCGATTAATATCCGCAATCGAAAACTTACGCCGCTCATCCAGTACGCATGGTCGTCAGCACCAACAGACCGAGTAATCCAAATGCGTGTGTAGAGCCGCAAAACAACAAAGATCCAAGAGATGGCCACGAATGACCACATAACGGCCAAGGCCATTGGCCCTTTACCGCCCATCATCTTGGATATGACTGATCTTGCATTGGACAATCTTTATCATGTATCTTTGTGGATTCAGACGAACCAACATAATATATCAGGACAGCACAGCAGAACACGTACTGGGAGGTCAGACCATAAGCCCAGACATGGAAGGATTTGTGCCCTACTACGAATTCAAGATGCGCGGCCCAGTTTTCTCAGACGATATTAAGATAGTTCTGGAGCCTGGTGGACGAAGCTTTGCCGCATTGACATAAGCTTGCGATCTTCAGCGGGTAGAGCGGGATTAATAGGGCCCAGGGGCGGGGATTACAAGGTGAAACGACAAGTCTAAATACTATCAAGGAATCACATACGCGTGTGGAAACCAGCGGACGGAGCATTTACAACAGTTCATAAGCAAGGGGGAGTGGAAAACTCTTCAATTGAACAAGAGGGGTCAATGAGCAATTGAGACGTGATCATTTGTGGCAATGAATAGGTCCGCAGGAATCAATAACGCCTCATGCGACAAAAAAGCAAGCCTTACTGAGCCAGTTTTCTCCGACATGATAGAAGAGGGTTGATCCTAGATCTCAAATTCTGAAGCTATTGGGTCAATGAGGAATAGCCCCATCTTTAACTACTCGGACCAACGGGTGCGGTCCGAGAAGATGGTGTGTCGGCTACTTCACTGGCTGACAGGCGAGACACTAGACGCAGGGGGATTTGCAAAAGATGGAGAAGATTGGCGGATGCAAATGATCGGGTCCGTTGACTTGCAGCTTCGTATCTGAAGGCGAGTTCCTGTTGGTTCTGCATTGCTTTTTCTCGGGGATGAGAATCCTAAAACCTTGGCGGAGGAGGCAACAAAAGGAAACTGGGCCATGATCATTGGTGCTGCTAATTCTCGACGTTTTCTGTCATATTGCTTTTTTCCAACTGTTGCTTACTGGTGAGGTATTGCCAAACTCATGGAAATAACAGACGGGGATGCTGTCAAGGTGATCTTCATCCACGGCTTGACTAGCACAAGGCGAGAAATCCTTCCATCAACCATGTTCCCTGCTCACCTCGATCGAGACCCAAGGTGGGAGTTACGTCCTTGGTTTGACCCCACAGCCCCCGGCTTTCCAAGAACCACCCCTCTCGAGCCATGAAGACAATGGCTGAATGACGAACCTGTGTAACCCTGACGGCGCAGTTGGTTCATGGATTCTCTGTATTACATTCCCGGAGGCTACTGTTGGCTCGTACGATTTGAACCGGGTCTCTTGGGGGCCCATTGTTCCGTGTCTATAGGAGGAATTTTAATTCTATTAAATTCATATCTCGCTGTATGCGCACGCAGAACATCACAGTCTTATTTCCACCGTGACAATTACTATGACGACGAATCACACCGAGTACTCGGACAGCTCCAGACTGGAGTCTGCAGGAGCTTTTCAAGGGATTTCTTCTTACTTTTTCTTGTTTTTTATTGTGCCTGTAAGCACTTTATCACTGTGGACCATCTCTTCATACTTCTCTTCGCCTTTGAGAAAATACCCTGGGCCGTTTCTCGCAAGTAAGTGAGATGTAACGCATCGTGGCGAGCAGTGCCATCCTGGTGCATGTGCCTTGGGCTTAGAATTGACCGATTGAAGAGTTCACTAGGCTGTGGTACCTTTACCAATCCACCACTGGTGAAACAGATCTTACTCTTGAGAAGTTGCACAGAAAATATGGTCCAATTGTCCGCATCACTCCCAGTATCATCGACGTGGATATTCCCGAACTTATCAAGACAATCTTCAATATCAAGGGTGACTGGCTGAAGGTCAGCAACTGAGTGGTCCCAACCCCATGCGAGATTTCTGACCTGAATTTGTAGACGCCTTTTTATCATGGCAGTAGTGCTCTCGTCAACGGGCAAATTGTCTACAACATCTTCAGCCAGACTGATCCTGTCCAGCACAAAAAGGAACGCCATCCGATCGCCAAGTTGTACTCAAGCGCGTCAATCACTAACGTAGAGCCACACATGGACAAAGTCATCAATAAGTTTTGTGGAATTCTCGAGACGCGCTTTATGGAAGGAGATAATGCTGAGACGGCATTCGATCTCGGACAGTGGGTTCTGTTCTGTTAGTCCCAACTCGATGGATCATGGCCACTCTACAGTTACTGATAATCGCCTCAGATACTTGGGATGTTGTCGGCGCCGTGACTTTTTCTCGACCTACAGGCTATCTCGAGGCAGGATGTGACTTTGACGGAACCCTTGACGCGGCCGACAAGGCTCAGGACTACTTTATTTTCGTGGGCACCATGCCCTTCTTAGATCGCCTTTTGGATAAAAACCCTATTTGCCATATTGGACCTCCCGGATTCAACACCATTACCGGCATCTCCGTCAAAAACCTGATGGATAGATATCAAGGAAATGACAGCGACTACCACGACCCGGAAACCCCCGACTTTTTGGACAAGTTCATTGAGGTCAAGAACTCCAAGCCAGACGAGGTCAATGACGCCCAGATCATTTCATGGCTCATGATCAACATGATTGCCGGTGCCGACACAACTGCCATTGCAATTCGAGCCGCTATCTACTATAGTCTTAAGCACCCCGGGGTTTGGAAGCGTTTAGAAGAAGAAATCCTCGCGGCCAACTTCGCTGGTCGAACACCTCCCGCCTACAAGGAAGTCAAGGCCTTACAATACACGGATGCCGTCATTCGCGAAGCCCTTCGCATGGTCCCCGGCGTAGGATTCAGCATGGAGCGATATGTCCCCAATGGAGGCTTCCATCTTCCCAATGGCGATTTCCTCCCTTGTGGCACGGTCGTTGCCATGAGTCCATACATTCTGTCCCGAAACAAGCAGACCTACGGCGAGGATGCTGATGAATTTCGCCCTGAGCGTTGGCTACGTGATAGAGAGCATGGAGAAACAGAAGAAGAGTATGAGAAGCGTTTGCTCTCGATGAACCAGGCAGATCTTTCCTTCGGAGGGGGTAGTCGCGTTTGCATTGGCAAGAATATGGGACTCTTCCAGACTTACAAGGTTTTTGCTACGCTTGTTACGCTGTATGAGATCGAGTTGGCAGATCCCAAGAAGAACTGGAAGGTGGTCAACAGCTGGTTCAACCGGCCTGAAGGTTTGGAGGTTCGCATGCGTAAGAGAGTATGAAGCTGCATTTTTTACGCACATTTATATATCACATGTTATAACGTATTGCCCCAGGTATCTCCTATGAAGCTATGGACGGACAGCTAATAGTTGAACCAATCGATTATTTTATGGTTAAACTGATTCAATATGAGACGGTACACGTTGAGTTCGCTATCTCTTCTTCCTCAGCTTCCTATTATTGGAAGTTCGAAGAACTAGACCATTGTTGTTCACTTGGCAACTGGGAAGCTCATCTGCCACAGCAGCGCATTTTACATGTGTACTAGTTACACTGTGCAAATCCAACGGGATGATGCCTTAATCTCTTCCAACTCTGTTTGAATATTCTCTGCAGATGGGGCAAAGGAATGATGCGTATTTCGATTGATGCGTATATTAGCTGCGGCCGGAATGGCTGGCGGTTGCTTCTCACCTTCATTGTTCACTTGACTACAGCTGACAAACGCTCAAACATCGATACTTCGGTAGTTGGATAAGATTAGTCGAACTCTCGTCCATCTAGTCCAAAACAATACGGCGTGCGATCATTACTTAGAGGGTGGTGAGCCGATGAGCGACTTTTGCCAATGTTGATGATCCAGCAATTGACGCAACACTCCGATCGCGGAACAAATCCTGTACGGTAGTTGATTTAGAATGCGTGGAAGATGCGGGGAGCTGATACTCGATGTTGATTGTGACATCTGTTTTCGTGATCACGCAAGATTTCCGGCGAATGACAATATGACTAAAATCCCACCCTCGATGGAGAAGTGGTTTTTGGCGATGATTTCAAGGCAGTAGACTGTAAGGCGTGATTTGATATGCACGTTTTCCCCTCATACATCGAGGGAGGAAGATAAGTGTATAAGTATGCGAAACCAAAACAGACGTTTGTAAACCTCAATCATCTCTATAAGTGTATAGACATATTCGCTATCAACCATGTCCTCCACTGAACCTACAAACGGAAGTCTTCCTGACCGAAGCAAAGATGAACCCAAGAAGAAGATTATCATCAATGCGTTCGACATGTCCACCATTGGGCATCTCAGCCCGGGTCAATGGAAGGTAAGTGTTATGATGATCGTTTCAAAAGTACTTGACTGACACTCAGCAGAACCCAGCAGACAAGTCTGCAACCAAACGTGATCTTCAATACTGGATCGACCTTGCCAAGTTACTTGAGAAGGGCGGGATCAATGCTCTATTCCTTGCCGATACCTATGGCGGATACGACACCTACGAAGGCAAGCTGGATAACTGCATCCGACGTGCAGCCCAGTGGCCCATGACGGATCCGACTATTCCCATCACTGCTATGGCAGCCGTGACCAAAAATCTGTCCTTCGCTATAACAGCGTCTACCTCTTTTGAACCTCCTTTCCTTTTGGCGAAACGGTTTTCTTCGTTGGACCACTTCACCAAGGGACGAATCGGTAAGTAGCAAGTCAGCGAAACAGAATACCCATGATCTAATTGTTTGAAGGTTGGAATATCGTAACGAGTTGGAAGAAAGCAGCTTTCAAAGCCATCGGCCTAGAGAGTCCGATTGCCCATGACGAAAGATACGAACAAGCCGACGAGTATCTCCGTGTCTTGTACAAGTCAGTTACCTCAATAGTCATGTATAAGAGCAAGTAACTAATCAAGAAGCAGACTCTGGGAGGGCTCTTGGGCGGATGATGCCATTGCTCCTGATCCTGAGAATGACAGTTACGCGGATCCCGATAAGATCCGAACTATTCACCATCACGGCAAATTCTTTGATCTTGACACTCGACACATTGTCGATCCATCACCTCAAAGAACACCCTTCTTGTTCCAGGCCGGTACCTCAGCGGCCGGTCAAACCTTTGCTGCAACACATGCGGAAGGTATCTTTGTTTCATCCCACTCACCAGTGCTCTTGAAGCCGAAGATTCAGGCAATTCGAAAGCAAGCGGCTGAGCTAGGCCGAGATCCTCAGTCACTCAAGTTCTTTGCTACTTTCACGCCCATCGTTGGTCGTACAGACGAAGAGGCGCAACAAAAGCTTGAAGAGCTGCAGAAGTACTCTTCTACCATTGGAGGTCTGGTGCTCGTTAGCGGATGGACGGGTATTGACTTGTCTAAAATCCCTCTTGATCAAGAACTCACCTCTGCCGATTCACTTGAACAGCACAAGGTACAGAGTCTTCTCGACGCGTTTACTGTTACGAGTGAGAAAGTTCCTAAGTGGACACCTAGGGTTATTGCTGAGAAGGCGGGCATCGGTGGACTCGGCCCTGTTGCTGTTGGAAGCCCGCAGACTGTTGCAGATGAGATGGAGCGTTGGATCAAAGAGGGTGATTTGGATGGTTTCAATGTAGGATATGTTACTACTCCTGGATCGTTTGAGGATCTTGTTGAGCTTCTGGTGCCTGAGCTTCGACGACGAGGCTTGTACCATGAGCTTCCTAGTGAGGGGGGCCATACTTTGCGTGAGAGTGTGTATGGCTCAGGTCAGGCAGGCCTGCGAGACGACCACACTGGAGCACAGTACAAGTACGATGTGTTCAAAGAAGAGTAGCGCTCTGGGTTTAAACTAGGTATTCAAATTTGAAGAAACATTCTATTGGTTTGGATGGGTAAATCATCTTCCGAATTCGCCTATCGGGCTATTCTATATTTCTGCCGATGTGACCGATCCAACGTTCATTGACTCGTAACGACACATCGCAGGCCTAAACTCGAAACCTACATATATATACATATAAGTCAACTAGACCATACGCGTAAGCATTCTTTTAGACGAACGCCTCCGTTCAGGCTCAGCCCAGTATATGCCATGCGACGAAACTGATCCAACAGCAAATGACATCCCACCCAACGCTACTAACAGCCGGATGTTCATACAAAGCTGTCTTCACATCTTCCCAGTTTCCACCTTCCTTGGTAAGATTGGTTATCGCTGCTGAAATGAGAACACCCATGATCGTAACTCGGACGGACAGAGGTGGCTGCTGGGATACACTTGCGTGATCTCGGTCTTCGGTGAGTTTGTTCAGAAGAAGAGGAACAAAGGCGAGAACATGTGGTGCAAGAAGGAGGTACATGAAGTAAGGATGATCGAGATTCTTCGGGATAGCGATAGCGCAGCCGATGGTGATTCCAAGTACGACAAGCCAAGAGAAGCGCAGCCATGAAAGCCCTTTTGTCGGCTGCTTCTTAGACGAAGCATTCTGGTCGACCTTCTTACTGGCTGTAACTGAAGGAGTTGCCTCTTCGAAGACAGTGAATGCAAGGAATGATAAGTTTGCTGCGAAGGAAATCGCCACAATTTGGCCCAAGAGCATGAAAATCCAGAGATGTGGTATTCTTCCTTTCTTGTCTATGGCCAGCGTTAGCACTTTGTAGACGACTCATGCAGAACCGAAACTCACCTTGAGCGGCCAACATAACGCTCCAGATAGAGCAAAAGCCAAATACTTGGAGTGACCACCACGCTCTAGGTGGTTGTTCGAGGGTTGATACCCAGGCCTGTTTGAAAAGGGTCGTATCACGTAGCCATTCTCCCAGGTGAAGTTCGTCGCCGACTAAACACATTTGTCCAGACTCCCATTGTTGGTATGACCATTGGAAGAAGCAGAACATATGATACCAAGTAGTCGCAAGGCTTAGCACAGCCAAGGCGCTGAAGACAAGGATAGCATTTCGACGACGGGATACATGCTTGGACGCAGCTGCCTGTCTCCGGATGGAATTGATGCTAATGGCCGTGAGGGCAGCACAGGCCGTGAGATAGCCTGCCAGGATACCAATTGGTCGCGCATTCGATACATCCAACATGACGTCTTCAAATTGAGTGAGGCACAAGTTAAAATGATTACAAATTCAGCCAGAATTTCACTGTCTTGGCTTTTCGCGGCGTGGGACCTCTTTGAGACGTTTGGCCCACCAACAAGCGTCCTTTTTGGTGAAAATTTGCGTGGGTCAATCGCTAGTCCCAATGAAAATCGTCCGATTAATCAGGTAAATGGTTTGGACGAGAATCACAAGCAAAAAAGAGAAGTCAATGTCTTGCAAAAAGCACGAGTGGACTCGGTTGTAATGTTTCATCTGTCAATGACCCGTAAGAACCTCATCAAGTGCCGAAACTCTATATCGGAGAATATAGGGTACAACAAGCGTAACAATATCGCACACCGCCATTAGTTGTCTCATTCTACGATACAGATCGTCCAATATTCGAATCTCCATCAGTGAATTGAGACATTGTTGTACTACGTACCCCTGACCTAAAGAAACCTCGGCTTGATTGCGGTTTGGTGGGCTGTTGGGAACAGATCTATCCAATTAGAACGCCCGTCAAAAACTCTGTAGTGGGCGAAATGATGAGGTAAAAATCACCATAATCCAGAGACGGCCCCATTGGTATTCACAAAGTATGGCGCAGATTCAATAACTCAATGGACAAAAAATCTACCGTGTCCGATCGTCATGATGGCTCCCCGAAGTGTAGAGTCGCTATTATAGGCACAGGCCTTGCTGGTCTGACGACAGCCTATCTCCTAAAGAGCGACGAGCGTAAGCACTACGGTGTAACGCTGTTTGAACAGGTGCGTCATATCCCACCAAATTAAGCATACCTGGAACCTTTTTCTAACAATTGACGTTCCTACTCCAGGCCGACCATTTCTCCTTCGACTCAGCCTCCGTCACCATCAACAACGACAAGACCAACGATGCCGAACGTATCGACTTGCCCATGCGCGCAAGCGCTGGCGGGTACTACCACCACCTGATGCGCATGTATCAGCATCTTCGAGTCCCCCTACACCCGATCCGATTCCTGTTTGTCTTCGCAAAGGCATCCGCGACGGCCGATGGAACAATCCCGCAGAAAGGCGACGCGCGCGAGAGCTACTTCATCCACGCGTCGAACTTGCACCAGACACCACCACCGTGGCCTGGTAATCGTGGCGTGATACCGCACATCATCGAGATCTTGTATCTGATAGTGTGTCAATTCTGGTTCACGCTCGCATGCTTCCTTGTTGCGCCGCTGGACACCACTACGACGTCGAAACACAGCGAGTCTGTTGCGGAATACCTCGAACGAATCCGACTACCACGCCGATACGCAACGCATTATCTCCTGCCGCTGCTGAGCGGTGTGTCGACATGCACACATGACGAGCTGCTCCAATTCCCTGCGAGCGACATCGTCAATTACAAGAAGCTGTCGCATGGGCAGCAACACTATGCTGTCTGTGGCGGAGTATCGCAGGTACAAGCCAGGTTGACGGAAGGACTGCAGGATGTAAAACTGAACAGCCGCGTAACTGAAGCTGTACCTCAAGCAGATGGGACTGTGTTGGTTCGCTGGCAATCGACGGTTGACTTGTCAGGGCGCGTCTTCGAACAAGCCTTCGACCGAGTCGTCCTCTCCGTCTCTCCAGATGTTGCAGGTAGAATCTTCAAGCCGCTAAGGCCTACATTAGAGAAGCTTCCCACTCGTCATGTTGAAAGCTCCGTTTTGAAGCCCGAACATTCATGGATCAGCGTCATCAACAGCGACAGCGCCCGCAGATCAATCGCTTGCATGCACCACTCAGCGGGCACTTCGTCAGCTCAAACCATGACCCTTAGGAGCCTATTCCCTGACACAGGCAGTGCTCGCACTGAGGCACTTCATACCATGCCTAGTGGGGTCGTTGTCAGCACTTGTCCACTACACGAGGCGGCGCAGCCAGGAACAATTAACAAGGCCAGGTTTATCAGAACCCTTAGAAGTATAGAGAGCAGGGCCCTTGTTCAAGAATTGATGGGTACTTCGGTAGATGGCAAGAAGAGCGAGGCTGACATGGCCAAGCCTTGGGTTAATGGGCAGGATAATATCTGGATCGCTGGAGCATGGTGCTGGGATGGCATGGTACTCCTCGAAGGATGCATCGTATCAGCCATGAGAGTAGCAACGGATTTTGGAGTAGCAATTCCCTGGGAAAAGGGACAATGATGAGCAATGATATCAATAGAAGAACGACTCTTTCCAAGGTTATTCCTGATTTAAGCATAACAGCGCCCGTGAGTCTAAATATGTACTTAGTCATCTACCGAAGTTGGATTGTGGATGCAGCATTCAGGCTTTGAATCTGGTCCAATTGGTCAATCACCATCTCTGCAACCATCCTACTCACGAGTGACAAGCCGTTGATCCACGGCACGGACCGCGATTGTAGATATGCTTTGGAGTGAGAGTAGTTTTGGTGTAGGCTTCGTGGCAGGGCTTGTCTGCGCTCTGGCCATCGCGGCCACCATCGCCTTTGTGGTGATGCGAATGAGCGATATATATGGCCTTGGACACTGGAAGCTCAACATCGCATCCCACCCACCGTCCATGTGGATGAACGTCGGATATTGGTAAGCCACTCTTTCCAGCGACGCGGACAATTGTTGACTCTGCCGCAGGAAAACACCACAAGGCGAGCCAATTGAGAAATTCCCTGAGGCGTGCTCTGCTCTACTGGAGCAATGTGTCCGCGCAGCAGGCTTGTTAGAACACGACCTCGTCACATCTGGACCCCGTGGCTCTCTTGCAATCCTCGATCTGGGCTTCGGCTGCGGTGACCAAACATGGCAGCTCGCAAAGCTTGCTCACGCGCAGGGCTGGAAGAACTTCCGTTACGTTGGTCTTACTCTGAATGAGGCACAGGTCCAAACTTCGCGTCGGAAAATTTATCGCGAGATAGCAGAGGCAGGCAGAGACATGGGCGGAATTGAGGCAGAGACATTCAGTCTCTTCCGCGCCAATGCTGCGAAGCCTGAGACTTGGAGTGCTCAAGTTGCAGAGGCTGTCTACTCTCTAGCTGATGAGAAGTACACCGAGCGCTGGCTTCTTGCTCTCGACTGTCTCTACCACTTTTCACCGTCACGCAGACCTGTTCTTAAGCACGCAGCGAAAGAGCTTGATGCTCAGTTCATGGCCTTTGACCTTCTCCTCAATGAATCAGCGTCAGCAATGGACATATGGAGAGCCAGACTCATCGGCAAGATGATGGGATGTCCCTTGAACACCTTCTTGTCTGAGACTGAGTACAGGGACCAGCTGGTCGAGTGCGGTTATGACCGCAAGGAAATCACGATCAAGGAGATTACAGATGATGTTTTCTCAGGCCTTGTCAAGTTCCTCGACCGCCAAGACCAGTTGCTGACAGAATACGGCGTTTCTATGGGTGGCTTCAAACTCGCCGGGAGATTATTTAATTGGTTCGACAAGTCTCGAGTCGTCCGAGCCGTGGTCGTCGTCGCACGCACAAAAAGCAAGACAGGTTAGGAAAACTGGACCGCATCTATAATACTACATGCCCTTTATGATATGAGGAGTGATGCTGGAGATCTTGAAAATTGCAGGCTCTTGGCCAAGGTTGTTAAACCTGGCCCAATAGCCGCGTGGCTGTGTGACAAACTCCTCCGACAACTCTATCCTGGTTTCTTGGCCATCCTGGTTAATCCCGCCTGCAAGTGTTTTACTTTGCGTAGGCGAGCAACGCTCGTACCAAGTGGAAAGTGCCCCGCTGGACCTGAAAAACAAAGTCAAATTTGCCAGACTCTGGTATCGTGCGTTTCACTAAAATGCCCTGTGGTCGATGCGGGACAGGACACGCGATCCTGAGAACCACTACGTTGGTATTTGACCCGACGATGGGCTTAGTTTAAAACGGCCGGGGTGCTAGCCTCCGGTGAAGCAAAGTAACCTTAAATCGGTCTCCGGCTTCCTCGCTTCGGCCGAGCATGGTTATGTCACTCCGCGGGAAGCAGTCATTTCGCGGAGTTAGATGGATAAGCTGACAGCTGACATGGCGATTCATTAGTAGAATGTGATAGGTTCAGCAACGATTCATCCCGAGTCGATAAATCGTCCGTTCTGTCTTACATTGCAATTTATTTGAGGACTGTTCTAGGCCTTGGCCTTGGCCATGCAGCGCCCCCCAACGGTCCACGATCCACAATGAGCGTTGAGACCCGACGCCAGTGTGATATCTACCGATGCATGCATCACATACGCACATGTCCCGCTATCGGGATCACGCTGGTATCCTCTCGGGCGACGACTTTGTTTCCCCTCTTGTTCGGCTCCGCCGATCACAGCCTCCGCGGAAGCAAAACCTCCCACTTTCCCATCCTGGCGACCAAGCTCATAATCCGTTCTTGTATAGCTGCCATCTCCGAGCTATAAACAGCCACATGGCTGCTGCAAGGACGGTATGTAACAGCTTAAATGGTCGAAGCGTCCGGTCAAGGGTGGCTGATCCAGGGTATTAGTTAAACCACGTATAGGAAGCGTCGATTTATTCCCGAGACAGGGGTCAGAACCTGCAACCGGATACACTCTAATGTTTCACTTGGCTGCACAATGCAGTTGGAAAGCCCGGGGCAACGTGGGCCACCAGTGACAGTCTTCCCGGGCTGATAGGCTCATTTGGTCAGGTACCGCGTGCGTGAAACTGGGCTCGTGTTGATCGTATCAGGTCTATGGGGACGGCGTTTCTTGACGAAGCAAATATACCCATCTCGGAGAGAAAAACGTGTTCATGTTTCGGCAGTTGATGAAGATGTTTGTTCAGGTCTCACTTATGTGCCTTAATTACGTCAATTTCCGTTTCAACAGTCGCGGAGTTACGAGTCGTTTCTTTTTCCATACAATTTGCTCCATTATTTCTTGCCTCGTCCGTGAATAGACATGCTCAGGACGGCCCCAGTGTCCGATTAAGGTAGACCCATCCCGATACACTTTGACAAGGGGGTCACCAGCCAGACCAGCATTACGCTTATTCCGAGTAAGCCAAGCAGGGGAAGAATTACTCTTGTCTACACCCATATTCCAGCAAAGAGGCAACTCATCAATAACCCCATGCCACCTGCGGGGTCAGGGGTGATCGTTTTGAATCCTTCTTTTCCACTTCCCTCCCCCGATTTTGTTCTTCTTTCTTAATCCTGCTGTTGGTTTTGTCCCTTGTTTCCTTTTCCACCGTTCGCCAACAAAACGAAACACCAATCGACCCGGATTGTGCGGCGCGGGCGCGCGAGAATGTAGCGATGAAGCTAAGGCTTCGCGACGATCAAAATGACGGACCCGTCCATACCTTTGTTAATCCCTATGCCGAGTTGAACGCCGGGCTGTGGTCGCTGTTTGTGGGAGCGAGTATCTTTTTGGCGTTGAGGTTATACGTCAAGGTGACCAGGAGGCATGGAATGTGGTACGATGACTATATCCTTATCGTATCATGGGTAAGAAAAAGCACTGTTGGCATCGACACGACGTATACTGACAGTTGGTTAGCTTGTCCTCCTCGCCAACAACAGTCTCATTATATACGAATTCGGCAACGGCTATGTTCTCAAAGACTCATCGCAAGAATGGGATGACAAGATGCACATCCTTATCAACATCTCATCGTGCGGAACATTGATCGGTCAGGCTTGGACAAAGACGGCGTTTGCGGTAACACTATTACGGATGAGCAACCAGTGGCAGAAGTGGATCCTGTGGTTCTGTATCGCGACAATGAACCTGTACATGATCTTCAAGGTTGTCTTTCAATGGGCCAAGGTGTGTGGCGAGGATACCTACGACAACTGGTACAGGCTGGATATGTGCCTCGAGAAAAAGTTCCGAAATGACTTTAAGGAGGGTGGCAATGGTGAGTTCTATTCCTCATCGTCAGGTCTGAATTGCTTCTCTAATATGCCGCAGTTTACAACATCATCATGGATTTCGTGTTTGCCTGTTTTCCGTGGCTCATCACTAGAACGCTTGAGATGAAGCGTGCCGAAAAGGTCGGCCTTTGCCTGACCATGAGTCTTGGAATGATGTGAGTCAAAAGACAACTATTATTTCTAAGAAGAGAATCTAACAAGCTCTAGTGTCGCTATCGTTTCAGCAATTCGAGTTGGATGGAAGGATCAAGGAAACGATCGTGATCCTTATTACATCTGTAGGTCGACTGGTAGTCTCATCATCAAGCACCAACTAACAATCTAATCAAAGGGCGCAACGGCATGTCACAAATTTGGTATTCATCTGAAGTCGCCGGAACGATTATGGTGCAATGCATTCCCATTCTTCGCCCTATTCTTCGAAACATTCACACGTCTCTCACCTCCAAGAAACTCGATTCGACAGTCGGCGAGAGAAAGAGTTCCATGTGGACATGGACACGCAGCAGCAAGCACATCTCCAGCGGCCCCGTTACCCCCGGCCACCCTCAACCCAACGGCGGCGCCGACGCAGTAGAACTGAGAAACATCCCTGAGGAGCAGGAACCCGCCGAGTTTGACTTTTGGAATAAGGATCGACCGTCTTCGCCGGAGGATCTTGAAGATGCTAGAGGGCCTGAAATCAAGTACACCAGGGACGATTCGTGGCCGATGGGAGCGGGGAGTGAGTCAGCGAAAAGTCTGGAGTATCAGAATGGTGTTGGGTTGGCTGTTGAGCAAGAGGCTGCACAGCAAGGACTGTCGCCACCACCGCCTCGAAGGAATTGAGAGGCTCATATTTGTTTGTTTGTTTGTTTTATATCACTAGCGCTTCACTGCTTAGACACGACGTTATGTAAATTTCATTGTTCTTATTAGCATTCTATACTTATAAACACCATGCGATAGCACCCCTCCGTACCTATGACTCACTCTTAGAATGAGGTATCACCATTAAAACATAACAGATTGTCAACACGTGGTGTACATCAGTACTGTCTCTATGATTTTCATTATTGAGTTTAGATCTATAGTCAAAATGAACATGGTCTCACTACTAGCTTTTATATCCCAGTCACCAGCCTCCACCAACCCTATACCCTTTTCCCTTAAGCATGCTTCATTCACCCTGCATTATAACTTCGGTTGATCCTCCTTCTGCTTGGCCAAGCATGATGCAGTTTCCAGATATCTGATATCCGGCAAGCCTTGTGCAACCCAGCCCACCATCGTCTTCTCATAGAGCATTTGTTGTTCCTCCGCTGATGGAGCAGGGCCTTCAAGACCTCTGGCTTGTCTGCTCTCCTCAGTTTCTACCAGCCAAGCATCTTCGTCATAATCGTCGTTCTGAAACACATATCTTCTCGTCTCGCAGTTCTTCCACGATGTGCCGCATCCTCTAGTGCTGTTCTCCCAGTCATTGCTAAAGTAGTGCATGAAACTTCCATGCGCAACTAGGACAATATGAATTTCCTCTCCGGTCTCTTTGCTGAGTGCAATACCCTTCTCTCTGAGTATTCTTCTCACTGTGCGGGCCCGTTGGGCACAGGCACTGCTCACCGGACTGTTCGGTCCGTAGAGGTCCTTATCAGTCCAACCCGGTGACACCAGACTCAAATCAACCGGCCATTCATTCTGCGATGTGATTTGCTTGAGAACATCCGGCTCGCTGCCAATGTCACAGCCATGGTCGGAAATCTCTTGCGCTTCCGGAATCGCAAAGATATCTTGTGTCTGGAGAGCTGAATTAAAGATGAGATATGCCGTGTGCAAAGTCCGGACCATAGGCGAAGATGTGATGAGCTGAAATTTCGATTGGTCCTGGAACGAGGCTTGACGACGCTCCGCGCATTGCTCTTGCCCAAGAGGTGTTAGCGCGGGGTCTTTGAGCCCGAAGAATTCTTCTCCAAGGTTGTGGTAGCCTTGAGCGTGTCGGACAGCGTGGATGGTGATTCGGTTTGTCATTTTGGCGTCTAGATATTTGGATACAAAGATTTCTGGAGACAGAAGTCTAAGACATTCGATCTTTATACTAACAGGGTTTTTGATGACCAATTCTTCTCAAATTTGCCGCCGTTATCGCATCTTACAAATTCTGCGCTCCATTGCCCCATCGAAGCGCTTTAGGGCGCGTTAGCTGCTGTCCCCATTTTGGCAATTCACCACGACGGTCCCGTAAACGTGGGAGATCTGCCGATCATTAGAGGCCGGGGGATATGCATCATACCCATGGGTCTTTCCCGTATTTTCTTAACAAAATGGGACAAGATTATTTATGGAGTCAATATCTCTCGGCCTGGCCATTCACAAGACAAGTTTATACACGCTACCCCAACCTGCATCCATTCATTGAAGAACTAAAGCTGGAATCTCGTCTGACTTTGTTAAGAGAATACGATAGACCCGTTCCAGCCGGGAATTGTGGAAAGGGAAAAGAACAACACTTGCAGGCCAGGATATGCACGGCCCATGGCTAAAGCTTCATTTTGCACCAACGGGACGGGACGACTCCGATCAACGGAGCTATGGCCATGCGCTAGAGTCCGTCACTCACTACTATTACATTAATACTCATAACAACATGAAACTATCACTCATAGATCCCAGTGCGGTCTGATGCCACTTTAGGTTGACTCCCTCCCTCTTGCGTAACACCCAGAGCTCTTTGACTAGATGTGTGATTTGCGACCAGATAGCCAGGTCTGACCTCTCCTCGAAAAAGTTGATACACTTGAGCATGCGCTGCTGCAGTGTAGGGTCAGCAATCTCAAAGGCGATGATAGCTACCGGCCAGATCATGGGTGAGAAGCGCTGGCTGGTACTAGCTGGTATTGCTTCCAGATGAGGCAGCGCCTTCTCGACGAGTGGCTTCACCTCAGCTATAGGCATATCCTTCACTGTTCGCTTCATGTGGATGAGGGCTGCGTAGTAAAAAGTACAGCCGTGATGGTAGATCAAGTCACCATATTCCCTGCTAGCAGAAGCATCAGGCTTGTTGGGTACAGAGAGGTACAGTTCGAGCTCCAAACGGTCAAGTTCATCGGGCGATGGAATATTATCTGATGACTTTTTGCGCATCTGGAGCACATTCATAGCATGAATGCCCTGGAATATAGCTTGAGGGAGACCAAGTGCCATGTACAAGACGTAAGGCTCAGACTGTGGTCCAAGATCATTGGTAAACTCCCAATGCGATATTTCATGGCCGTCAAACAGAAGTTGTGCTTGAACCACAGTCGCCATGCCCCGAAACATCTGGTACACGGCTGAGGCTGCTTCATTCTGTTGCCAGACTTGAGGGTCAATGTGGTTCACCCACTCAACTGCGCCCCGGAAATGAAGTCGCCAGAATGTAGTTGGTAGCGTGACGGCTTCGTTCATGATACACATAATGATGGATGCCAGCAATGATACACAGTGTGCGCGATCTTTAGAGTGACGGATGTTTCGGGCCAGGTGAGTTATACCGAGGTTATGGTGTTCAAGGGCCACATTCTCAAGGGCACGCCGGGATTCTTCAGAACCTCTCTTCTTTGCAAGATGAAATGCAGATGCTGAACAAATGAGATGGAATAGTGCTGTTGCTCCTGTTGACTTTTCAGAGTCTGTCCGGCTGCCTTCTAAAGCGATGGGCATCATGGCATTGCGCATCGGGTTGAGGACGCCGGGAACGGGGTTGAGAGAATCACAAAGATCAAGCGTCCAGTGCTCTAGGAGTTCACATTGTAGGGCAGGATTGGGAAGAACATCCAGATGGCGTGTGATTTTTCGTCTCTGGTTTCGAGTATTCGTCGGCGACGATGCGTGAGAGACGGGTTCAGAAACTCCTAGTAAGGGCAAAGAGCCACTGCTCATATCACCGATACTGATAGGCGTGGGCGTGCCATGGGTGTTGCTGATATCGCCCTGGGGACCGGAACTCTGGCCGAGGTTTTGACCCAAATGCAATAGCGGGAGTTGGGGCTGTTCTGGCTGTATGGGAACATATGGGGTACCCGTAGCCAGGCCTTGACCCAAGAGCTCATAAGAATGAAAGATTCGAGTGTTCAACTGGTCCATAAAAGAGTCCGGGCCAAGAGTCGGCTGCTGGCTCTGAATGAATGACGAAGTGGTTGGCTGGGTTCCGGGTGATAGTTCTGACGGTTCTTCATTCGAGGGTACGTCCCCCTGTTCACTCCCGTCTGAGCCGCCAGCAGGAGGAGTGTCCTGCTCAGATGCAGTCTCACCAATTGACTCCAAGTCCCCAGATTGACGAAGTCGAGTCGTGGCCTTATGCGCAGCCCTTCTCCTCGACGACCCACGGCGATAGGTCGAAGGATTCCTCACAGAGGCCCATGATATTCTCACGCCATAGCCCTCGCACTCCAGCCCCGCGCGACGACAGCGATTGCATGACGGCTTGGCCTCATCGCATTTGACGTGTTTTGCGCGACATGTCCAGCAGCCTGAGAAGCTCTTGCTCCGAGGTTTGCGTGGTTGGCCCGAGGCTGTCTGTCGAGGTTCTTGGGGCGACTCAGCGGGCATTGCGGCCCTTGCGGTGTCGAGGGAAGTAGGTAATCAAGGGACGTGGTTTGTGGACGAGGTTGTCTTTGTCCAAACTTGGTGTCTCAACGCGAGGGTGAGATCATTTCGTGGAGAGAAGCCCATTTGGGAAAGACGTGTCTTGTGTAGGTGCTAAGCCCCTTTCGGAAGATTCTACCGGTCGAATCTCGGTACCTGTGAAAGATGCTTGATTGGACGCTTACCAAGGATAATGAGAAATGCATGTGATGATCCTGAATAACGTGAATGAAGAATTTGTATCTTTTGCTTGGTAATGATATCTGACTGCAAAGTCAAATGACTGCACAGACAGCGTTTACGAGCCGTGTTTCCAGAATGTCAATTCCTTCCCCTACTGTCTTGATCTGCGCCATGCAGCCTTTCGAAGTCCCAATTCACTCACCATCGACGTCTTTTCCGTGGTCCACTTTCAGATCACGCCTTTAAGAAGAAACGAGTCCCAGAAGTCCTCAGCCTGTATCAAAATCCTTGAATCATCTCCACTGTGAAAAATGTCAAAGGACCGCAAGTTACCGACCCCCGCATTACGAAGCCATGGTTCTGGGACGAGTCGGTGTGAATGACCGTATTAGGTTAGCTCGTTCTTTGTCATGCGGCTCAGATCGACTCACGACCAGGATTTGCGAATGCCTTTCTTGGTAATTCGAACCGGATTGACAAGCGGTGGATCTTCCACAATGACCAAATTATTCTTATACAATAAATCGTACGAGCCTCGAAAGTTGTGATGTTTTATCTTCCTTGACTCCCTTCAAGCGCACTTGAATTTTTATAAATCTTTCCCTTTGAACATCAATGAGCTGCCCTGTGTTGTCTCTTGGACCGATAGACACTCACCACACATCCTTGTTACCATAGCTTGAACCCGCAGAGCCGCAGAGGATCACTTTAACTACCGACTTCTCATTATGACAGGCCTATCCCAGTTGATCAGGCCTCGAGCACTGACACCTCCGCTGTTCAAGAAAAAGCTTCAGGAACCAAAAGGCACTATCCCCGCGTCTCTGGATTGCCATATCGATACCTCGCCCATTATCATTCTCAACGATGGCGACGACAGCGACAGTTCAACTATTACCGGCTCTCTGCTTTTCGACGTTACCGAAGATGCCGTCGAAGTGGAGAGCTTATACGCTGTGCTACGCGTTCATGTAGTCCACAAGAAGCCTTTCAAAAAGGGCTGCAAAGACTGCAAGCATCAATTGACAGAACTCAAGCGCTGCCAATTCGTCAAAACCACCACTGTTCTGGACCGCAATACTCACAGTTTTCCATTCTCATATCGCATACCCAGTTACGTACCTCCATCTATGGATACGTCAATCGTTTCCGTGTCATATGAATTCGAGGCCGTAGCCTCCATCCGACGCAAGGGACAACTCTCCAAAACGCCAGAAGTCATCAAGCTAAATCGTCTTCTGCCTGTTGCGCGCTCGATATCTGTACCAGACTCACCGTCACGTTCAAGTCGAATTTTTCAATCAGCTGGGATCGAAGTCGGTTGCAGCTTCGGCCCTGTTGTTGATCCCAGCAGCAAAAACACAGCATCACTCACCATGACCGGCCTTCGAAGCTGTCCCGGAAACGGAGACAATGTTCAGTTTTGGCGCATATGTAAGGGAACTTGGGCGCTCGAAGAGACTACCAAGACTACTGCAATGCCATGTACTCATCACGCTCAGCAAGATGGAGCTTCGAGGGAAGAGGGTCAGGCGCAAAAGAAGACATCTATCTTGGGAGACTCTACATTTTACGACGGATGGACAACAAATGACGATGTGGGAACCCTCAACATGGATTTTCCATTCTCTATTAAAAAGAGCGCAAAGTACACGCAAGATACGGGCGACGTTGGTAATACATCGGTGACTCACGCATTGGTACTCGAACTGGTTTTAATGAAGGAGTATTACCCAATAGGGCAACCGGACCAGGCTGTTCGAACTGGAGCTGGAAGAATACTACGCTCGGAACACCGTGTTGTGTTGAGCGAGTATGCTAGACACACGAACCATACCACAGAGGAAAGTTTGCCTTGCTACCAAGATCTATGGCCGAGCCCTCCTGTGTACAAGGAAGAACATGCTGCTACGGAATAGAAGAACCCACATTCACGAGAGATGGAAGTAATGAACGACCCACACACAGCGAACTTTGTCAGATGGGTTATTAGTTTAGAAGTCCGCTGCATTAGATTAGCATTCGATGATACCCATAGATGAACTGATATTTTATCCTCTTTGTATCTTCATGGCGCACAGTGGTATCAAATAAGTAAGCCCTTAGCTTCTTAAGCGTGCATGTGGTTAATTAGTCCCTTCCTTTCCTTTGAACAAGCCATTGGAGTGACAGAATCTAGCGATATCGGCTTATTCCTGGGCGTTGTATGTTTAGCCAAATTAGAAGTGAGCGGCCCCTGCTCCTATATTAGGCAGCCATTGCGAAAAGTTCACGCAGATCCAAGGGTCAGCTTAACTTGACTTCACATCCATAACTCAACAAAAGCTTGACTTTTCAAGCTCATATATCGAAATGGCTCGCAGGGTAAAATTTGCGCGCAAAGCAAGAGCCTTGATACCCAGGCACCTCGAATACAAAGACCACGCCGGTCGTCCCTATACCCTGGTCTCCGCCGGGGGAACTGGCCCGCACACGACCATCGCCAAGCTCAGCATCCAGCTGTATTGTCTCGGCCGACCCAAATTTACTCCCCAAGAAATCGGATTAAGCCTTTTAAATTCTGACGCCGTGCAAGGATGGGGTAACGCATGCAACTATTGGCCTCGTGTCGATGTACACACTGGCTTTGGCAGCGTCGAAGAATGCGTAGAGCACCATCGCCGCGAGAAAGCTTTTCGCAGACGAGCTGTTCAACAGATGAGACAAGACGCGGTGGCTGGTTTATCAGAAGAAGATGCGATGGAGAAGCTGAATACTGAGGTCCAGGGCAAAGAGCCACTTCCACATATTGTACCTTCTTGGTGTGAATCGGCGAGGTTCTGTGAGGATAAATGGTGGGAGAATCGCTACAGAAGTTGGATCTTTGTCATACCAGAGGACCGTTTCTCGTGGGAAGATATTATTGAGAAAGGCTTACTTCAAGTCCAATTCGATCTCGATGTCTCACCTGGCATGCTCACCGAAGAGGAGGAGGAGTTCGAAGAGTCTACATTGGGAAAACACGGCTGGGTTCTCGTGTACAGGTCCGGGGTGGACAAGTACGAACCAGTGGAGATCATCCAACTATGTGCTCGAGAGGAAAGCAACAAGGAACAGTACGATCAAGATCCTGTGGAGAAAACTCCAGGATGCCACACGACTCTGAGGCAAGCCTGGATTAATGCAACAGGGCAGCTGAGGGATTGCACCTATCGGATAGAGTTTTGCGAGAGCTGCATTGAAAACGAACCGCATGAGTGGTGTGAAACGGAGAGGGATGAGCATTACTTTGATGACGATGGGCAGTGTATCGCTTGTCGTAGAGTGGAGGAGTATCGACGTCGAAGCAGGAGGGTTGCTGCTCAAGGGCCAAGAAAGAAATATACAGCATGAGAAACCAAATACCCTCTAGAAGTTGCTCGGTTTCTAACGAATTACTGTATATAGTAACTGTATCTTACGGCTTGTTGCTTACTGTGCGGCCGGGCGTCGGGAGTTGTGAAAACTCCGAAGATGGATAATGTAAGCTTTTTCTTCAGCAGACCACACATATCGAATTGATGCACAGTTGAGGCACGATTTAATGTCCGCGATTTCTACTCTAGTATTTCGGCGATAGCGGCGTTTTTGCACTGATGACGTCAGCACTGCTGACGCTGAAATAAGTATATATCAGCTTACGAGTCGTGAAGTTTCCTGCCTATTACCTACTTTACCTCACTCAGCAAACTCAATATGGCGGACCAACAGCCCTCTACTCACTACGAGTTTATTCGCTTGGACACCAAGTCAAGCGCTCAGATGTGCTACAGCTTTACTCCTGCTGCTGCATCTGGGACCAAGCCAACTCTCGTCGTCTTCGTCTGCGGTCTCAGCATACCCCAGGTGGGATGGTCTGGTACCATCGCCAAGCTCAAAGAGATCTCACCTAACGGTCTTCCGCCTCTTCTGACGTTTGATCGTTTTGGACATGGTCAGACTACCGACCGCGATCCCAACGACGAGGGAGCTGCTGATCCTACACACGCACATGATTGCATGAGCGTCGTGGGCGATATTCGTCAGCTTACCACACAAGTTTTGAAGGATAAGCTGGGTATCAACGATCCAGATAGTGCCCGGCTACTCCTCGTCTCAAACTCCATTGGGTGCGCTATCAGTCGACTCTATGCTCGTGAATACCCCGGCACTGTGGCGGGAATTTTGTTCCTTGACAGCGTCTTGACCGACACAGATTTCGTCTCTGTTTTCCCTGACCCAGATGCCGAAGGTTTCAAGCCTGATGAGCTTCCCTCGGGCATCACAGTTGAGAACTTGCGAGTTGCAAGAAGAGAAACCGCCAAGCGTTTCCATCCAAGTGTTGGGTCCAAGGAGGGTTTAAGCCGCAAGAACCTGGCCCAGCTTCTTCCTCACCCTGACTCGCCTTCTCTTCCTAAAGTGGACGGCAAGGATCCCTACATCACTGTGCTAGGTCACGACTTTGACTATTTCGCTTCACGAACGGGAACAGACTTTGGAATTCCTGGAGAACTTGTGCAACTTTACTTGAACCCATACTGGCAGCATTACAACGAGGGACTGGCTAAGCTCACGGGTTCTGAGAGGAGTGAAGGGCCTATCCGACCAACTGGTGCAGGTCACTTTATTCAGTTAGATGCTCCTGGGTTTGTAGCTAAGAAGGTAAACGAGGTACTTCAGAAGCTAGCAAAGGATTAAATGGGTGTTTATGCTATATTGAACCTCTTTCGGCTCTGCATAACTAGATAGTCTGTCTTTAATGAGTGAACGCGTACTTGCTCTTTGCTCGAATCCTGTGCCCGTAAAAGTACAGCACATAAGGTATGGCCGCCAAAACAACCGACAAGCAAGCCATAATGGTTAGCGTATAGTGTGTGCCCATGTTCTCGTAGAACGGAATTCCGACTACCGTCATTCCACCAGCAATAATGTACCGGATCAAGGAAACAAAGGTAAGCGCCGATGCGGAGTATATCTCGTAGGAATCAATGATATACATGTAGACGCAGATGAAAATTCCAGTCACGCCATAGCCGAAAAGAACAACGGCGAAAATGGCTGACCATACACTAATACCGGAATAGTTGGTCCAACCGAGCCAAAACAGAGAAATGGGAATGGCTACAGCCGCGCCGAGCATGGCGTACCACAGACGTATCTCAGGTTTGAAACGGCCTTCTCCCTGGGTTTGGGTCGCTCGAAGGGTCTTCCGGTAGACGATGGGGACGAACGCAAAGTTGATCTGAGTACCCAAGAACATGGCAATGAAGATAATGTTGGCCAGACCTTGTCCGAGACCATACGTTTCCTCGAAGATATAAGGCCAGCCGACAAGGAACGTGAAGAGGACGATATGAAGAACGCTGATATACAGCGTCATGGCGATGATGATCGGTTCCGTCAGCATTATGAACGGCCTTGTCATGCTGACTTTGAGCCTGCTGAAGAGACTCGCATCGGTAATTTCATGCGCACAACGGAAACGGTCATCTCCAGTGATTCTTCGGTAATGCGCAGCTTTCCACTGCAGTAAAAGAGGTCCATACGTCTCGGGCATGAAAAGCAACACCAGAATAAGGACAAGCCCAGATGCGATAAGCATAGTCCATTCAGTCCAACGCCAGGTCACTGCAGTCGACGGCCCGATATAAGCACCCATGACTGCACCAAGCATTGGTCCTCCAAAACCGGCAACAGCATAGAGAGGGAAACTCCAGGTCTTTTCGAGGCTGTTATACATGTCTGCTATAGAGCCTCCAGAGCACACAAGCGGTGTTGAAGCTGAACATCCAGCTAGGAATCGGAACGTGATTTGGGCGCCAAAGTTGGGGGCAAGAGCTGATGCCATTATCCAAATCATGAAGATTGCCATGGAAAATGTGTAGACTGCGTTTCGGCCAAAGGTTTCGGAGAAGGGACCTGCTATCAAGGATCCGAGACCCATTCCAACCAAGTAAAGACCTGAATAATATTAGTTTCTGTCCGGGAAAGTGAGAGCGATAGGCATACCTGTAGCTAATGATTCAGCAACCTCGCTGACGCCTAGTGAAGCTGCAGCTTGTGGAAGTACAGTTGCATCAATACCAGATGCTGCTCCAACAAAGAGGGCAATAACAGAGATCTGCAAGGTAACTCCGATGCGTCTTCCAACAGACCAGTTATGGGGATCCAACGGATCGTCAGGACCCTCCCAGCTGACCACGAAAACTTTACCATCGTGACCCTGGGAATTCTTGTGATCACGGACTTGGATTCCTGTGAGGACTGAACCGAGAGCAACTCCTCCAGACATGCATTGTCGAATAGTTTCGGCGGTTACACTTCGCTGCATCGGCTCTGGCTGCTCTTGGATTTCATCGATAGAAGATGAGGCTTCGCTGCCTGGCGATGACGCAGGTCGTAGTTCTTGCTCATCCTTTTCCTCGTTTACCGTATTTCGACCTCTTGGCCTCGCTGCCTCAACATCGCGCCCAGCATTAGGTGTCGTATGCTGTCTCGCCTTGCCAACATCCCTGTCAATCTGCGTCTGAGCCGCAGCGCCTGCCCGTCGATATTGCAGCAGAGATTGCATTGTCGATACAACAATCGCAATAAGGAAAAGGCTAAGTTCTGAAATTTCATTTTGACGAGGTCGTCATAGAGACTGTGGGACTAATCGGGTTACAAATTCCCACATTTTGACGGTGATTGAGCGGGTTTGCGTCATTGGTTAGCGAATAAAAAATTGGTGATAAGAGAAATGGAGTCGTCAATGGAGAAGCTTTGGAATCAATCTTTGGGGTGAAAGGTACGCCAATACACCGGGAATAAGAGATGATGATGTGGTCCCGGTTTTAGTCGGAAAGAAGACCGTTGCCCCTCATCAAGGTCTTCTCTGTCGCCTTGTGGGTATCGTCGTATCGATAACCGAGGTTGATACCGATGGATAATGGGGATTAGTCTGCACTCTACAGGTAGATTCATCGAGTGTGCACGCAGTCGCAGGGTTCCAACCCCTTCTCCTTGAGGTTTGTTCTGTAAATAGTCAATGTCCCGAGGTTTCGGACATCGTTCAGCGTTTGTAACAAGATTTTGTTTTGGCCAGGTCCGTCACGGTTTTACATGGTGAGTATGGAATAGCTCGCTGCGCAAGAAAGGCACAGTTCGGTGCAGAGCTGCTTAGACCTGCCATTCGTATATTTTACGTATCAGCTCTACTAGTAGAAGAACCTTACTTTATATTTTACTCCGCCAAAATGGCTCGCTTCTGGAACATTTCGAGCAGCAAATAGCCAGAGCCGTGTGTAGGGTAACGCGGCCCCGGCGCCTTGGCCGTTTTATAGCATGTAATCTCACTGATCAACATCAGCTAAAACCCCTCGCTTATTCGTATCGTGTCAAACTCGTAGTCCAGTCGGGATTTAATCTGACAGACCATCTGCAAGGCACCATGATGAGTTGACAGGCCTGGAACGAGTCATTCATCCAAATACGATATCCATTCTAGCTTACGCCCTACTGCACGAGTCCAGACTCTCCAACGGGTAGACGAACCAAGCCACCCGGTGTCAGGTTCATTGATTCGGATTCCATCCGAGCTAAAAAAGCCAAGGATTGACATCCATGAGGGGTCAAAGCGAAGGATCAAACTAAACAAGGAAAATGGTTTCCAGCCGAAGGATGCTGATAATTATGTACAGAATAACCCTGATGTGGCCAAAAATGTGTCATTAGCACGGGGGCACAGCAAGACAAACGGTGGAGAAATGGAAACCCGCCTGCAAGGGCCTCGTGTGCTTCGTTGGTCACCAACAGAACAAATAGCATCCAACAGTGGCTTGAACCTTGGGGATTAGCACGCCACTAGATCCAACACAATCAACGGCTCAACTGCCATTTTTGTTCTTTTGGTGTGCTAGACGCCAGGTCCCCTTGTTTCTTTAGCGCTTCAATCAGCAACTTGGCAGACGACTCGTTCCCTTGCGATCAATTCTTCATCCTGTCCCTCCTCGTGGGACCATGGCCTTTGCGGATCCGAGGGTGTCCACTCAGCTGAGCTGTTAGGGCAGTGCGGAGGATCGACGTATAACGCTGAAACAGCCTCTAACCAATAAGCACACCTAAGCTGCTCATACTATTCTGTCCATCCCCCAAAGATCCCCCCCAAAGATCCTGCTTCGCTGTGGGAGAATCAGTCCACTCTGGGGTATCCCCCCTCGCTAACGTGATCACCACGACCCAGATCGGATTACCCCGGAATAGCGACCACGGGGTATGGGTATTCGCCATCATTGCTGTGCATTTTCCAGTATTAAGCTTAGGGGATGCGCGCCCGCTCGTGTCTTTTCTTTTTTGTTCTTTGCTGCAGGGTTCCCCGATTGACCATGCCACGACTCGGTCGCCGAAAACCCAATACGACGACGACGACGATCGCACTTTCAACATGGTCGACCAAGTCTATTATGAGCTGAGCTGGTCGATCCTTAGCACCATCGGCATCGCTAATGTCTTGTTTGGTCTTATGGTCGCTGGCATCACGAGCTTTGGCCCCGTCTCCATCGTTCCCATTGTCACCTCTGCTGCCGGCGCCGTAGCCAACGGACTCTGTTACTACGCTTTCTACGATGAGAGCAACTCTATCCATAGTCAGGCTGTAGCGTCTGTTTTTTCCGACATTCTCTGGCTGGTGAGTAGTCTTGATGCCTAGAGGGAAATAGGTCGCGTGCTAACGAGTACTTGTGCTACAGGTCCAAGAAGCCGGTTTGTCGTTCTACAGTTACATTATCCTGAGTCGAGTTTTGCGCGGTCGCCAATGGGTTACATTTGCCAGTCTGTACTGGTTCATGATTATCGCCGTTTCCGGTATTCGTATTGTCATTGCAGCCATTAGAGCCCGTCGCATTATACTTGGTCTCGATGATGATCAAAGCTTGATCAACCGTCTACACATGGGCTACTTCATCCTCATCGCCCTTCTGGAATGCCTCAGCTCCTTCTTCCTTCTTCGAGTCTTTGGCTCAGCGAAATCGACATCACTTAGCGCTGCCATCAAGGCTGGTCTATTCCGATACCTGATGAGGAGCACCGAGGTCCGATTGGCACTTCTTGCAGTGCTGGGTGTTATGCGGGCCATTACATATTCTTTCCAAAATGCCCAACAAAGCGCGACGAACCTCGCTTCCCAGATCGATCGGTTTGCATATGCTATGGAATGCATGTTTCCAGTAATGATGATGTAGGTCCAGCTTGCGACTATTTACTCTAACTACGCTAACAGACCTAGTATCGATATTTTAGCTTCCAAGGTCGTCTTCCACAACCAAGTCTACGGATCATCAGGCCATAGTAGACACCAGCCTGGTGGTTATCCCCGTCGACAATTTACGAGCCACGGTGGTGATATTATCCTTACGACGCAGCAAGGCGAGAATATTGTCGAGGTGCGGGGAGGAGAGCCGACTGGCGACAGAGCAAGCTCGCAAGAACGCATCATCAGTCGCAGGGAGCACAGAACCCCGTCGTCTGATATCGACATGGATGAGATGGACTCGAAACAGATCGGAATCAGTAAGACGGTTGCGTTTGAGGTGCACACCTCTGGAGATAGTATGCGATGAAACGATACCCCTCTGATATGGAAGTAATGGTGGATTGTACGATCCTTCATGTTATATGAAGTTGACGGCTAGATATTTAATTACATTATATATATGACCTTCTCAAGATCTCTATTCCATTTTCAATCCGCATTCTCAATCGTATGTCGCCTTGAGGGCCATCAACCACCCCCGCCAGCTCCCGCAAGAGCGCCGCCCGCTGCGACTCCTTTCAACGTCTTTGTGGAGGGATACGAGGAGGGCTCGATAGGTCCAGCCAGTTCTTCCAATTCTGCAAATAGTCAGTCGAGTCATTCCAAACACAATACACTCTCTATGGCGGACTTGCCTTGCCGTTTGGCCGTTCTACTTTCAGCAAGATCGTGCCAAAGTCTCAAAACCCATAAAGCCACCATTGCATCTTTCACCTGTTGTTGCAATGGCACTTGAATGACCAGCTTGTACTCATCGCCCTTCCCTGACTCATAGGCGATTTTTTGCCCGTCGGCATCTATCCACTGATAGTGACCGCCTTTCCATTTTGGCTTAATTTCGAAAAGGGTTTGCTGAGTTTCGTGGTTGAATAGTAAAACATCTGCAGCGGATTTGTCGGCATTGAGCATTGCCTTAAACTCAGGCTTTTGCAAAACTGTTTTGGAGATATCAAACTGAATATTTCCCAATGTCCTTGGCGATGCAGCTGTAATGTAATAGGCTGGCAAGTCGTTTCGATACTTTGCGTGTGCCGGATGCACAAGATAGAAGAGGTCTTGGCTTCGCCGCTTGCGCTTCCGCGAGCTCGAGCTTTCTGATTCGCTAGGCTCGATGAATTTAACTTGTTCGAAAATAATGCTGAGGTTTCTTTGAATCGTGCATGCTATCTCACGGCTGAGCTGGTATAAAGGCGTTGATGGGTCATCTTCTGATGTCACAATCTGTCCAGAAAACACTAGCGTGGTAGGATTCGTAGCCTCGTCGCGAGAAAGTGGCAAGATATGAGTGGTTGAGTCTGTGTCCATTATTCTAAAGCGATAGGTTACGCAGCGATACTTGTGGTTCGGCGCTCTATCACCGAGCCGATGAAATGAACTATGATGAATCTGATAAATTGGTTATTGCCTCATTCTGGATCCTCTCTCCACGTGACAGTCACAGTGGAGCGATGTTTCTGGTTGACCTATAGCATTTTTGGGGAGCAACTTCAGTCAGCCGATGGTATTACACTTTCAACACAATCATACTTTAATGTACTTGATAATAACTTGGTAGTGTTCTCAGAGTCTCTTCGTAGTATAGAAACTGGCAAGGGTTGAGTGTTTAAAAGAGCGTCAATGCAGAACCCCAACCACTTTGGTCATCCCAGAATGGCGTCATTTCGCCGAAAACCTGCCGTATTCGGAAACCCCTTGAGGCTCACTAGGATTAGGCCGCTAAGTGTGAACAAAGCATATAAATGCAACCCTTGCGAGTTCGCTTCGTCAACAACACGTGGGTTGGATCCCGCTTTAAGTTCTCAATTGATGAGACGTAATGATTGACATTACAAGTGCTGTAAGTATCACATGAGATCTGAAGGCTTGGTTTGGACTTTGGGAAAGAACATATCTACAATGCTTGATGGCCCGGCATCTAAAGCCGAACAGTCCATTTGAAGATCTGGGAGGTTTTCTCATGCATCCAGCTTTTATCTAGGTTGCATGGCCCTTAATCCCGTTCAGTATGGTCACATAATTTGTCAAAGTGATCTGAGCCGCTCCGTTTCCTTTTGGCATCATCACAAAGAGGCAGCCAACAGAATATAAAGTCCGATACTAGCCGAGAACGCTGTGATCAACTTCGTGTAGATTAGCTGAGGAGCCCTAGATAACAGAGGGCTAAACATTCATCCAGGTGACTCGGCACTTGAACGGTAATGACTGCTTATCAATCGCAATGATTCCATTCATACCTACAACACAAGACTATGATCAAAGTTTCGCTTAACTTCATTATTATCCCATTCGGCAGTGAAGATAAAGATTACGCTGTCAATAGAGGCACAGCTCTAATTTCGCCATTAGAGTTTAATCTAAGCATGCTTCTGCGAATAATCAACCTTGCCCTCCTTATCCATGGCATGAGAAGCATGGGTTAACCATGTATTTTCATAAAGTAGCCTGCGCAAGAAAGACACGCAATCAACCGCAATGATCTGAGATGGAACCTAACTTGATCTGATAACTAAACTTCGTGGCTTATCTTCAATCATGTGGTACAGGCAGTCACTGAATCGGCTCTATTGGCCTGACTCCCCATGCAAGTCGCTTCACCATGCCATCACCGCAGTATACAAAGTAGATAGTATATAAAGGAGAATCCCTTCGGCTTTGAAGTTATTGTTGCGTTCAACATCAGGGTCATCGTCTTCATTGCATGGTAGTCTACCTTTCACAATGCATCTGTCTCATTTCATCCCCCTTGGCATTTTCGCCTCGACTATCGTCGCGGCGGACATAAGCCTGGGCTTCAATCACCCTCAAATCAACGAAAACCGAACCGTCGATGAGATCTACCAGGCAGCTTTGAAAGAAGGAGGCGTGGTGAACTGCTGGCATGGAGGCGACGAAGTCCTCCAACAGGCTGGCCTCAAAAAAGCCTTCGAAACTCGATTCCCAGGCATGACCCTCAATGTCACTGTCAACCGTTCCAAATACCACAGTGTCAACCTCGATCGTCAGCTTGCTTCGGGAACCGTTGAGGTCGACAGCATTATCCTCCAAGCCCTTCAGGACTATCCCCGCTGGGAGCAAGAAGGTGCTCTTTTGCATTACGCTCCGAATAACTACTACAAAGTACTTGCACCCTTCCGCCATATTCGAGCCGCCTACTACGGCTTTGCCATCAACGCTTGGTCAACTGTTTGGAACACTGAGATATTGTCCAACCCTCCCCGAGAGTGGCCCGACTTTTTGAAGCCGGAGTACAAGAACAAGCTAGTTCTCACCCACCCGAGTGATGATGACGCTATCGCCTATATCTTCGACCTGGTGTAAGTAGCGCCCTATTTTGGCTCTTAATTGTCTGCTGACACGCTATAGCATGAATCAGTACGGTTATGAATGGTTTGACGGCCTGCTGGCCCAGAATCCACGCTGGGTTCGTGGTACAGGATCTCCCCTAGCAGTTTTGAGGCAGCCAAACAGCACGCAATCCGTCACTTTCACGGCTGCCATCGGCTTGAGATCTTCAGGTGCACTCAATGCTTCCTTTCCCGCCCAAGGCAACTTTGTCAGTTGGCCTCGATCAGTTGCCATCCTCAGCGATGCCCCTCACCCTGAGTCTGCCAAACTCTTGAGCAACTTCCTTCGTGACGAGTTCCAAAAGAACATGACACAGTGGAGTGCACGAGAAGATATTACCGCACCGGCTGGCTATCCGGGCATTCTGGGAATGAACACAACGAACTCTGCAGAGTATTTACGTTTTATGTCAGATAGAGGGCGAGTGGAGGCTCTCCGAATGCACTTTGAGGATCGGATTGGAATGCCCCAAGGACCTAGCCCCTTGATCGACGACTTGTAAGGCGCCTAGGTGTAAGTCCGTGGCTGAGAGAACTTCCCAGAAGCTTGGCAGCACTCGGAGGGTCATACAATTGCTTTCTCATCTGTTAGTGCGATTTTATCAGATTTGGATTATGTATTTTACTGGCGATGTTACATAACTAGCTATAATAGACCTCTTGCCATATAGTCTTGAATCTAGCCAACAGGCGTGCGTCAGGTGTAAAAGCCCTAGTCAGAATTTCCAGTATCTTATCCCATCCCGTAACGCTCATCGATGTGAGAAGTTCACGCAGCCTGGTGACAAACCAGGCCAGAGTTTCACTCTGTTGTTTTGCTGCTGCAGCACCGACGAATAGCTGCCAGACCAGTAGCTGGGCTGAAGAGCAAAGTCTGATATGAGGCTGTAACAGAGCATTCTTTAACTCTTCAGCTGGAACCTCTAAGCGACTAGGCTCCTCGACTGGCCATAGTAGTAAAAGGAACAATTGGAGAGAGTTATGCAAAGAGCGAATGTAGTTTTCCTGATTTCCCAAAAGGGTATCTATCTCGAACTGGAGGCGTTCGACCTCAAATCCAATGACGATGGCGACGTCTTGCCGCAGAGCCGAGGAGGTGTAGTATTCGTCGATGGATTGGCGAAGCTTATTGATCCCAAGGCGAACTTTGGCGACGTCGGCTTGATCTGGGTCATCTTCATTACGCAGGGCTTGGATGAGTGGTAAATTGGAATAACCGGCAGAGAATATTGTATGACCAATCGAGTCACTAGTATATCAATCAGCTTGTGTCAGAGCAGGTGATCTCGTATCGATGCCGACTCACTATAGAAGGAAATCGCAAAACCATAACGGGATGGTGTTGTTTCCGGACGATCGTCTCACTCTGACCATTTGGGCAAGGCCTTGGACGTGGACGTTTCTTGCCTCTGCATCACTCCCAAGAAGCTGAAGCGGTAAATGGTCAGCGGGAATCAATATCTCGGATACGTGTCACTTACTTCAGCATAGGTCAAGGTAAAGACCGCACCAAGGACGCCATCTGTCAATCCTGCAGGCGTGTCTAACCTCTGATTAATCAGCTTGATAGCCCTGCCTTTCCGTATCGCCGCTTCGCGAGGGCCACAGGTATTTCTGTGCTTCGGACAATGCCGTAGCGCAATAGATACAGACGCTTCCACAAGGGCCGGCTCGGACTCAAGCAGGTTGATCCATTCCTTTTCTCTGGCAGAACCAGGAGCACCTGTGCCAGCTGGAAATATGAGGGGACGAAAATTGTGAAGTACTGAGGTATGGTAAGCATTTAATCTTGCCAAGGGATGTAATACGCACAATAGCCAATGGGAGAAAATATGGGATCGGCCATGCTGGTGAGCTGGCTGTCAGACCCTGGATCTAAAGCAGCCTCAACCCATTTCTGCATTAGCCGCCATCCTTCACCGGGCCTTGTTAAGGTCGAATCCTTGCTCCATTGTGTGATTTCGTTGCTCTGCTTTTCTTTTGCTAGCCTTTGTCTTCGCTTAGCAAAGTTGGTTTTGGTGATGTGGGCTCTCATCTGTTTAGCCTCTTTAGGCCCTAGACCGGGGGCATTGCTGACATTGAGAAACGTGAACGACGGAGCCATAGTCTTCAGATGATCGATCGAGGAGAAACATTTGATGCAGTGTGTGATTACTCGAACGGAGAAGATGGAAGAGGAAAATGAAACGGAGATGCTGCAAGATGGGCTTACCAAGGCCGGGAGATGCCGCACGGATGATCAAATGATGGGCCCGTTTTATACCCTTTTAGGAAAATGAGATTGATTGGTAGACTGGGACCTCGAAACTCAACTTTGGGTCCGGCATCGCGACAGTCACAAACTAACCATACTAGGAAAACGAGATTTCGGAAAGCCATCGTAAGAAAGTCTCCGAGTGATGATTAATGTCCCACGAAAAAACAGTGGGCATGATGTGGTAGCTTCAGTCTATCCTCAATAGGAAAACAAGAATTCAACAGCCTTATTCTGCGAGCATTCCCGGATTAACATGCCTAACTTACTGGCTTATAAAAGGATGCATCGTCTTCCTTACGCTTGGGTCAGAGAACATTGGAAATAAAGAAATCATCTCTATATCAAAACCTCTCATCTAGTAATTTTCCCTGTCTCGATATCAAACTCCCTCCCCAATGTCTCATTTCTCCCCAGAACTCACAGGTGCTCATGCCCTGGTCACTGGTGGCACAAAGGGCCTTGGCAGAGTCATCGTCGAGAGCTTACTCAATGAAGGTGTCAATGTCTCATACTGCTCACGACACGTTCGAAACGATGAATTCGAAAGCTTCAGAGGTACTGGGGAAGCTCGCGCAGTTGGCACAAGCGTGGATATCGCCGATGCTGCTTCAATTCAGAGCTGGGTAGAATCTGCAGCCAAGGAGTTTGGCGGAATTGATATAGTTGTTGCAAATGGTATGTTTTATTCCCAATCTTTGTGAACAGATTATTAAGTAATCTCTTCAGCTTGCCCCAAGTACACCGATCCAAGCATTGAATCCTGGGGGAAGAGCTTCCAAGCCGACATCCTTGGCCTTATCAATCTTATCAACGCTTCAGTGCCACACATGGAGAAACGCAATGGCAGCGGCTCAATAATCGTGATGAGTTCGCTCGCAGGTTTTGAAGCAAAGCATCCAGTAGCGGGAGGACCTTATACCACATTGAAGCGTGCTCAGGCCACCATTGCCAAGGACTTTGGACGCTGGCTTGGACCCAAGGGCATTAGGATCAATACAATCGTTCCAGGGGCTATTGATTCTCCGCCGGTAATGAATGCTGATGGAACTCAAGAGCCCAGTCAGTTTCAAAAGGTTATGACTGCCAAGCCGGCCTACTTGAAGTCTCTTCTTGATTCTATCCCTTTGGGCGAGATTGGACAGGCCCAGGACATCGCCAACGCGGTGGTGTTTCTGGGAAGTAGACTTTCGAAGTACATCAACGGTGTTAACTTGATGATAGATGGCGGAATGTCCACGGTTCTTTGAGAGGGTGGGGTACGGCGGCTCGCCAACAATATGAACGATAGTGAATAGAGCTTCATAGCGAGAGCATAATGCACTAAACGCCCTGAATTATCTCTCTAGAAATTACGTGCGATGATGTCAATTAAATAAAGGCACGTTATTCTCTATTATCATCCCTGTTGTGACCTTTCGGGACTTGGGGAAGAACCCTTCACTTCTTTCTCGTTCTTCTCATCATTCTCCCCTCCTTCTTCCGAGGATTGTCTCAACGTCCCAGTATCATCCTCGCCAACAATCTCATCATCAAACTCATCAGCCTCCTCTTCTTCCTCAAGCACGGTCTCGAGACCCTTGGGCACCGCAGACCCAGGCTCTTCATCTTCTCCAGCCACATCCTCATCCCAATCATAACCTACCTCCTTGAACTCGTGCTGGGGATGTATCTTGTCTTTTGCTCTATAGCACTTGAAGCACAACGCTATGGCAGGGCATGTTTTACAATCAAAGTAGATTCCTGCAATGTCAAGCAAGCAGCATTCGCAGAATGAGTTTTCTGCCTGTTCGCCTCTCTTCAGCGCTCCCCTGGGTCTTTTCTCGACAGCAACGTGTTTTTCTAACACGCCACTAACTTTTCTGGGATTAATATTAGTCTCATATTCCAAACTTATTGCGTGTATTATGCTTACCCATCCTTGTCGTGATAGTAGGCAATCTCGAGCGCCGTCCAATCTTTGTAGGGCCCATATGCAGTCTTATCAATATTAGCTCCATTTTCCAGAATTAGCTTTACTTCGTGACCTAGTGGAGTCCATTCTTTGTTCCACGGCCAAGCGAACGACGAACGCGCTGCCCAAAGCAGAGGCGTCCAGCCATCGTTATCTTCAACTTCTAAACCGATACCAACACGTTCAGAGCGAATCAAGACTTCTTCAATCATATCGACATGGCCACCGAGAACTGCATAGTGTAGAGGCACACGACCAACAATATCTCTCGCGGTAAAATCTGAATCTGGCACTTTGAGTAGTTCAAGAACATCAAGAGAGTTGTAGCAAGCCAGGTGGACAGGCTTTCTCCCGAAGGCATCACGAATGTCGACTGATATGTCGACTGATGCGTCGTCTTTGGATGCGTTGTCTTTGGTTGTGTCGTCTTTGGCTGTGGTGTCTTTGAGAAACAATCCAATGACATCTGTCGGACAATATAAGCTGGCTGAAATAATTGGGGACTCAAATATGCCAGCACGGATTGTCGGATCTGCGCCTTTGGCAAGAAGCAACTTGATGATCTCTTCATGCTGACTTTCTCCCTCCTCGTCAATCCACCGAAGGGTAGTCGCCATTAGAGGGGTTCCATATCGCCCTGAGCAGGCAAAATTGACATCTGAGCCCTTGTCGATGAGCATCTCGACCATCTTGAGAGTACCCCTGTAACATGCCACATGAAGTGGCGTAGCCCCGTAGTCGATAGGAGTAGCATTGAGAGTATCGACGAGGACCTTTTTCTTGAGTAGGTACTCCATGACGTCCACGTTTCGATCCCAAACGGCCGAATTCAGAATTGTGTATTTGTATTTGTTGACAGTATCGATCTTAGCTCCGGAGTTGACGATGAGGCGAACGGAAGCCAATGGCGTCACGTCACTGACGTATTGAATGGCTGTGTTATCATTCTTGTCTCTGATCTCGGTGTTAGGTCTGTACTCCATAACAGTTCGTACCATGGCTTCATCCGCAGATGGCAAGGCGAGACTCAAGAGGGTCCGATTGTTATCATCTGCGGTATCGACATTGGCACCGGCTTCAAGAAGCATCGCCACGATATCTGTCCAGCCGCTTACCACCGCGAATCGCAAAGCTCTCTGTGTTGAGGTGAAATTTACATCAGGTTTGACCTCGGCTTCGTTCAGGATGAAGTTGACAGTCTTCGGTCTATTTTTCAAGATGGCCCAGTCGAATGCTGTTTCGTCGTCCTCTGACAATTGATTCAGATCAGCGCCGTATTCGAGTAGAAGACGGACGACATCGACGTCGTCTTTAGCGATGTGTAAGGGCGTGAGATTCTTGTCTGTGCTCGTCGATCTGACATTTGCACCAGCTTCTAGAAGCATCCGAACAAGATCTGTGAAGCCCCAATGTGTAACACTCGAGAGTGCGTTCCATCCATAGCTGTCTAATACATCCACCTTCGCCCCCTTATCTAGGAAGAACTGGACGATGTCTGGCTGATCCAGGTACAAAGCCACATGTACTGGAGATCATTAGTATAGTTGCTTTAAAGAACAGGGACGGACATACTTGGTGTACGCTCTTGACCGTTCCCAGGGATTTCTTTCTTCTCAATATCCGCTCCCTTCTCAACAAGGAGCTTGATAATGTCCAAGTTCTTCCCCATGACAGCCAAGATCAAGGGCGTGGGTAACTGCGCAGCCATAAAATTGGGATCTGCGTTGTAGTCCAGCAAAAGCTTGACAAGATCCATCCTGCGAAGATTGATAGCCCACCAAAGAGCCGTTTCACCAGTATCGTCGGGAACATCTGGATCTGCGCCGTGGCGTAGCAGGGACTCTGCAATTTTGAACCGTCCATCTGCTACCGCTGCAACAATCAAGACTGGCTCTGGAGGTATGTATTCCTTGATATCTCGATGCCGCAAGAGTGTCTCAACAACGTCATATGCTCCAACATGACACGCTACATGCAAAGGCATGCGCCCATCACCACGAGCGGCATCAATCGACGCGCCACGCTCGAGTAAGGCTGTAACGACTTTGCTGAAGCCCCCCAGGGAGGCGATATGCAATGATGTACTGTTTTTAAGGAGCTTTGAGTTCGGGTTTGCGCCAGCGTCTACCAAAAGATTGACGGTGTCAATGTAAAGACGTGAGACGGCTTCAGACAGTGGTTTGATCCTGTCAGTCAATTTCTCTGCATTGGGATCAGGGTCTGCCCCAAGGGCGAGGAGCTTTCTGATGATGTCGTTATTCCCGCGAATACAAGCTCCACGCAATACTTCAGTAACCCAATGGAATGGATCGTGTGGCTCTGATTTCTGATCTGAAGCGCTTTGAGTGACTGAATTCCCATCTTCAGTATCTTTGTCCGCCGACTCTTCGTTCACTGGACTCTCATATTGAGCATCATCCTCTTTCGAGATCTTCTGTCCGTCTCCTTCCTTCTGAGAGCTTCCCTCATGAGTTTCGTCTCCTTCGTTGACTCGTCTGTCATCTTCCTCTTTCTGGGCGACATCATCTTGATCGCTTGCTTCAGGCTCGCTCGAAGCTGCAGCTGCCTGCTTCCTGTCGGGTATCGGATATGGAGGTGCAGGGATTCTGTCTACCAAGTACAAGAAAAGCTCTTGATCTTCGCCGAAAGCCGCTGCTTTTACCGCATGATGAAGGTCTTCGTCATCGAAGTGCAAGGGAGATGAATATGACTCAAAGATGGCTTTAACAGATGACAACTCAGAAGCTCTTGCGGCTTCTACCAGAGCTCTCCCTTTGACGACATCATCATCTGAACTATCGAGCAGCTTCCGCACGATGCCCTCGAGGCCAAAATGTGCCGCGTAACTAAGTGGACTCTGATTCGTGCATGCCGGCCGTGCTGAGGGAGTCGATAGATTTGTATAACCCTCGACCCAGCGTTTGAACAAAGTTTCCTTTTCAAAAATAGCATCAACCTGTTTGAGGTCTGGCTTATCTTGAAGGGGGAGAACTTCCTTGTAATGACTCGGCCAGAACTGAACAGCGTACGGCAGTTGTGCAAACCAGGCATCAATTGACTCGGTTTCTGCTGTCATGTGTTTCAAACACATCTTTAGTATGGCCACTTGTTGCTCCTCCTTACTTAGTTGTCGGTACCATGGCTTAACAGCTTCAGAAGTCATATCGTCGGAAGTTGAAGACTCCAGCCAACCACGGACGGCAGGATGACCGAACCTTATCTCGCCATGTACTGAGACGAGTAATCCGCCAAAATTCCGCAATACCTCAGTGAGTCGAGCTCGAACAGTCGGATGGCCGCGATACATCAAGTTTGCAACTTCGCGTCCTTCAGCCATATCAGACACATAAAAAAACTCAAAAGTTTTGAGCGGTCGTAGAGAACTCAGCATCCACGCAAGAAGTTGGTTTGCCCATTCTCTCCGCTGAGAACACATCCTCTCAAGAATCGTCTCAAAAATTATTTCTGGTGTAGGAGTCTTGGACTTTTCTCGAAGCAGCTCAATCGACGTGCCAGGATCTGCTTCGTGCTTCAGCCATTCGATGACTACTTGGCTGAGCCGAACGTCGCTCTTTAGGTTGGAAAGCAATTCTGTTAATTCACCCCGTAGACTACCATCTGCAAGGAGCGGATTGGCCTGAAGGAGCATCGATGTCTCGAGATCAATTTGAATAGGCTCAATGTTGGATTTGTCGTACTCAGAGCTACTTCGGGATTCCTCTGGGAACTTGGCGATCTCTTCGGCGATGAGTTCATCGTTGACTGTGCCTTTCGTGGTGACGACGATGATCTTCACAAAGCTCTCAAAGCGTGAAAAGAAGCTGCGCAATTGTGATAAGAACCACAGTGCTGATTCGTCGCACTCGTCCATGCATCCGAAGACATGTATGCTATCGATCACCGCTAGATAAGATCAGTATAGTCCTAAAACACAAGATCATAAACTTACTGCCGTTTGACCGATACCACTCCCAAGCATCGTACAAATCACTTCGCGATAAGTTCTTGCGATCATGAAGCCAAGAAATGATGGTCTTGGTGTAGAGACCCATGTCGGCAGGGCGCTGAAAGGCAGTCTGTGCGAGGTATGTCCAGATCATGTTATCGATCGACATGGCGTGAACATTACGCGAGTCGAATTGGAAATAATGCAGTTCCTGAAAGTACTTTCTGTGCTCCAAGTCATCGAGATATCTCACAATTCTCGTCGACGTTAGTGCTGTTTGCTGGGGGCATCGAACATGAAGGATCTGGTTTGCGTTTGACTTTGTCAAGTCCACGAGCTCTTTGAGATCATCGCAACCCTCGTCTTCTGACCATGGGAAAATAGGAGCCGCCTGGTTCAGGAGTTGATTTAGAGCATCGACTCGATCTGGGGGGATTTCTGTGACTGTGACACAAGGTTAGGTTAATAATGGCGCATTTACAGAAGGCACATACCTAGCCAGTCCCTGTTGAGTACGGATGTAAGTATGTTTGCTGCTCGCTCCCCATGTGTGATCTCTTGGTGTGGTCTGTTAATCGTCATTCGGGACTCAGAGGGTGCACCTGTGATTGCCGCGCTTTCTTCGAAAACCTTGATGGATATGATCAGCCTCGGAATAATAACAACGTTCGAGCCAGTTTCACTAACTCTCTTCGTGAAATCCTCGCTTGAGGAGCGAATGTTGACTATGATAGCCTGGGTCATCCATTGCGTCTGCAGAAAGTCCTCATTTACTTCCAAGATGGTCTCAGAGAGACTCTTTGTCAGTCTCATGACATTGCCATACTGATAAAGCTCATCTCGAACAGAGAGTAATGCGTATAGTTGCTCTTCAAGATCGTTGTTCGAGAATGATCTATGAGGATATCCGAAAAAGACCTGGTCTCGTTAACGACGGCCATGAGATATGGATCAGGATGTCTTACGAGACCTCGTATTGAGTGGAATAAGTCAGGGAACTTTGGTTGGTTTTTGCTAACGAGGATCAGAAGCTAGATCGTTCAGTTAGTCATAGGCCTCATCCTTGTCTCAAGGCAAAGGATGTCCTACCGCCTTGAGTATTAACCCCCCGATATCATGAGATAGAAAATAGATGGGCCGTCTTGCACTCTAAGATATTAGACTTGTGGTTAGCTCAGAACTACCGGAATATCGTCCAGCGAGACTACAAACCATCACTTCCTGTGTCCGGAGTTCAACAAGCTTCAGAAGCAGGTTCTGTGCCTCTTTGTATACCCCTGGAAGCGTGTAACAGCCGCCCTTCTCTTCGGTTTTGTCATATCCATATAGGATAACTCGAGCTTTCTTGGGAGCAACAGCCGAGAAGACTGTAGAGAGCCATGTATTGCCTGCCGGTTCTGGTGGTGGTGAGCACCATGATTCTCTGCTTTGACCGTGAACTCCATGAATCGCAACTACACTTTGGGTTGGAAAGATTCCACTGATTAGACTAGGAGCTTCAGGTCATATCCTTTGATTGAGAACTCACTCGAATCCAATTTCTGCATCTTCCTCGACTGGCTCATCGACTTCCACGCCTGTTCGATGTGGTTTGATAGCGGCTTCACTGGAACTCTCAGAGCCTGTTTGAGAGCTCCCATCATCTTCTTCCTTAGACCCTTGAGAGCCCTCATCATTGTCTTCTTCCGACACTTCCGACCCCTCATCTTTGTCCTCGCCAGACTTCTGGTAGATATCATCCTCTTCGGCATCCTCTTTCTTATCTTGTGTTACTTTTGCTGCTTCATCGTATTCTTGGCCATTCGAACTGGTGGTTTCAAAAGCGTCGTCGTCACCAGCAAACGAAGCCTGATCGGAGACATCTTCGACCGACTTCGCGTCGGCCATGGCTACTAAGTCGCCGTGCACCAGTTAGAGGGCCTTAATTTGGGGATGCTCTCTTCTACGCTGCACCTACAAAAAAAAGCAAATGAAGCGTCTTGGACGATAGTCAGACTCAAGGATGGCGCGACCGGTAAACATAATGTCGCAGCCTGATGTGGTCAGCCTATGAGAGACCGCTGCTGCGTGTGACCAGGGCCTCAATCCTCTGGGTGAACGTGGCTGCTCCATGTACCGAGCAAGTATCGAAGACTTTGGAATCAGACGGTTAGTTTGGGGGCCAGGTAGCATTTTGCAGTATGCACTGCGCGATGCGATGCCTAATTGGGGTAGAGCTGAAAAATTGCCAAGGAGTTGTCTCACGATTGCAGAATTGATGATGCGTTGAGGGGCTAGAGGGGCACGCGGAACGGGCCTTGTGAGCAGTCCTTCATTAGAGGAGCTTGAGTGAACAGAACAAATTACAGTACTATGGTACAGCTGCAATGAAATTGTTCAGGATTTGCAGTTATCACTTCTTCTTTCCCGCTGCAAAATGAGCTTCCACAGCCATCCTCACCTCACACAGTGAATACAGATCAACCCCACCAAGACCCTGGACCCCATAGCTTCGACCCCTCTTGGGCTTATCACTTGTCATCTGCGGGTTGAAAAGCACAGGATCATCAAGTGGAACCCTTGCAATCTTGTGTTCCAGGCCCGACAACCAATCAACGTCAGCCTCAAGAGTCACCTTTGCGTTGAAGCGTCCAGCATCTTCTCTGCGTAGCAACACCGCGACCGTGACTGAGTCTGGCACACCTGTTTGTCGACGCTGGTTCTCCAGCAAATTCCACACTGCAACAGTCGGCTCACCGGAGTTCTTCCCTTCCCCAAGGTTGATGCTGCCTGTTACAGTTGTGGCGTCAGTCACATCCTTGCTGACGGTCTGTTCAAGGCTGGCTGTGGCCCCGGCGTTGACAAGTGATGCGCCCGACGCGCCCACGTTTAACTGCCCGCCGCGAGTTGTCGACTCTTGGTCTGTTGTAGGCACTACCGTCCATCTCTCCTCTGGGGCGATGGCTTCAACAATAGGGACGAGACCGTCTGGCTCAGCGGCCATGAACTCAATGTTGACGCGTGCCTTAATAACGCGACGTGAATTGCGCTGAGGATCGAAGCGAAAACGAAAAACTAGCAGCGTTGCTTGATCACCGCCTTCGTCGTCGTCGTAAGTGCCATGTTCAACTTCCATCAGCTCGACGCGGGAGTGAATGTTTCCTCGCGTGCGCTCAATCACGCTGCGTCGCTCATAATCGTCCACTGAGGCATTTTCGGTGTGGAGAGTGTCATAGAAGCCGCCATCAGTCACGGCTTCGCTCAAAGTCGCTTCAAGAACGAATAAGGGCTCGTCGGATTCGTTGCTCATGGTGAAAGATGATCCGATGAGTTATCTCAATAATTGACATTTGGCTTCAATTAAGACTGGCAGCATTTATGTAACTGCCTCGTAGGATTGATAGCACTGCTTGGCGCAGCACCACCCACCACTTTGTAGCAGCGTCAGTCCTTAAAACTGCGAGAATGGACTCGGTCTTGCAGTAGTCCCCAGCTAGCTGCTCAATTTCACGAGAATTTACGCGCATTTTCGCCCAAGCTCTTGGACTATCAGCGACATGTATCAGATACTTCTGCAATACCCAAGGATCTGCCAAGTTAGTTCCTGTGTTGGCAGGTTTCATCTGGTCCTGATCTCAAGTTATTGCCGCCCCCACCCTGCCCAACGCAACGGGGTTGGCGCTTGATACCCTGGTGTTTGAGAGGGGGCTTCCTACCTACGGCTACTCGGCAAGCTGACTGGTGTCTGTGACGAGGCTCTGGAGTCGGCTGCGTCGTGCGCGCCGGGAACAAGCTCACGACAAACATACCATTTCATCGTTTCGGCTTCATCCGGCTTCTTTAACCTCATTTGCTTCGTTCTTTTTGTGCTGCAGAGGGGTTAATATTTCTAGCGTCGCGTTGATCTTTATGGTTCGCCATGTCGACCAGCTTGGGAAACTTGCGGCGCGCGCCTACAGCCGCGAGCAACGATGAGAGTGACTTTGATCTCGACAATGAAGAAGAGTTTGTTCTTCCATCTTCTGCCGCGCCTGGTTTCGACATCGACCCTGTTGAGACTCGCTTTAAGCAAGATCTTGTCGAAGCGCGAGAGCTTGTGCAACAACTCTCAGACAACAAGATCGACAAGAACGGGAGGAATTCCCAGATGATGAATTTTGTTCGTGCACGCAAGTCAGAATGGCATCGCACTACGAAAGAAGGTCGCAATTTTCTTCATCACTTGGCATACTGCGACTACAACCGTAAACCAAGTATCCAATGGTTGATGGCGCGGGCTATCCTTGTGCTACCTCATCTGATGGGTTCCATGGATAAGTCGAAGCGAACACCACTCACGGTTGCTCTACGAGTAGGCAATGAAATGTTTACATTTGCAGCTTGCAAGAATCAAGGGTCCAAAACACTGTCGCAGTTCACAGAACCGCTCAAGAGTGAATGCGAAGCACATGAGAATGACGTTGAAGTTACATGTCTACACACTGCATTGATCTGCTCATTTACGGATGAGGAATTTCGCGAGAGTACCGTCAGGGTCATCTGCAGTTTTGTCCCCGAAGAGATGTTCACCGTCACAGACGCCAAAGGACGAACTCCGTTGCATCTAGCTGTGGAATACGAAAGATGCTTCAAGACTCAAGTTGGCATTGTGGAAGAATTGCTTCGCCGAGGGCAAAAGGCACTCACTGTTGAGGTACAGCTATCACCGCACTCCAATCGCGCCGTTTCCCTCTATCAGTACCACGAACACTCTCGGAAACAAGGCGACATCAAGAGAGAGAAAATGGAGAGTCAATTACGGTCATCTTTGCAAGATACCCCGGAAGAAGAGAGGGAAAAGGAAGGCAGACTGGCAAACAACAGCGCAAGACTGGAGCAACCTCACCAAAGAAGACCGGGACCCTCAGGCCCATCGGGTCCATCGGGTCCGAGATCTAGCACAGCCAGCATGGGGCCACCACCTCCCCGTACGGCTACTCAATCGCCTGGCCCAAGTGCCAGACGGAGGGCTCAAATACAGGTGGTACCCACGCCCCAGAGAACAGACGCTCCTCGTCATGGTACCAACACGCAACAATTCGAGCGTTCCATCCCAGAGGATGATGCAGCAGCAGTATCTGCGCAGCACACATTAGAAGCATTCCTCAAGAGAGAGGAAGAAAAGAGACAAGCTTCTGGGAAGATTAGTGAGCAGCTCAAGCTTCTTTACTTGCGCACGCAAAGACCAGATCGCGCTTCAAGATATTTGCATTTTCAGGATGAACGAGGTACGTATACGCAACTCTTGCAGCTCGATACTGAGCTATCTGACGCTGTTTTTATGCAGATAAACACTTATGGTTCGACTTTGGTCCTTCCAAGAGAATTAGCAAAGGAGATTTCCAGAGACACTTTAGTCATCTGCAGTTTGATAGTGCTCTGCAGTACGTTGCATTTCCGCAAATTGAGCTGGATGAAGATGTCCCACTGCCTGATATTAGACATCGAGGCAAGAGGGTAAGTTGGTGATGTTATCTTCGTGGTTATAGTCAGTTGCTGACAGTACTAGGATATGGTCTTTTTCTTCAACTGGCTTCAGCAGAAAGGCGTGAAGCACATTATCAAGGTATATTACACCCTTCATGTGTGACTATCTTCCAGTTAAACCAAGGATTCCAGGTCATCGTGGACGATCTCAGAATCCCCTCGCATAGTGATCAAGCAATAGAGGAAGCGCTACAGCCATTTGTAAGTTGGAATGAGCTATCAAAACCAAACGTAAGCTGACTTATCAGAACGTAGAAATCCTCGACTGGCGAAGAGTAGACCTCGACCCTCTATCACTCTCTCGATTCGGACAGTCATTGCGGGAAGTCCACTTGCAGTGGAGCGGCAGAAACTCTGTGCTTCGCTCATGGTCTGAGAAGGAGGGTCTCGCCTTGATACCAACCCTCAAAGTTATCAATCTCATCCAGGTCGAGGTATCTAACCCCTTCGTCTCTACCATTAAGTATGGAATCTGACACATCGTCTAGGGCCTCGAGTCGAGTGCAAGAACAGTGGCCAATCTGAAAGAATTCGAGAAACGACTCCACGAGTCGTGGCCAACGGAAGACAAGCCCAAAGTGAACCCTCCAAAACCCAGCTCTGGTCGACTCCGAGCTCCAGAAGCAGATTCGCAATCCACCCAGCGCCAAGGACGATCAGTTGATCCGCATAAATGGATGCAATGCATGGAAGACTTTGCCTCTCACTTCCGACAAATTCGCGCTTTGAGGGACAGGATTGCCGATCCGTCGCTGAAGCCGGTTGAAGTTGCTCTTATTGACGATGGTACCGACATCACTCATCCAGATCTCAAAGGCATGAAGTTTCCAGGCAAGAGTTTCCATGACTATCAGGAGGGTTCAACATGGCGCGTGTCTCCATATTGGGACTCGGCTACAGGGCATGGAACACTGATGGCGAGACTTATTCATCGCATCTGCCCAAGCGCCGTCATACATGTTATCAAGCTACAAACGTTCTTGGCTGAGGGCTCTGCTAAGCTACAAATTAGTCCCGACAGCGCGGTCCGGGTAGGTTTTTATGATTACCACGGCAGCTCAAACAACAATTCTAACAAGAGAATAGGCAATCGAATATGCAGCAGGGCTTGGTGTGCAGATAATTTCCATGTCTTGGACAATCAAGCCGCCAACAGAACTAGCCAAGAGAAAGGCCTTTGATGATGCGATCCATACCGCTCTCAACACAAAGGGTATTCTGATGTTCTGTGCGGCTAGCGATCAGGGCAAATCCACAGACCCCATGTACCCTCATGGTAGTAACCCAAATAGCTTCAGAATCGGCGCAGCCAAAGCTACAGGGACTATGCTCGACACCGTCGGCGACGGACATGAGTTAAGCTTTACATTCCCTGGTCACGAAGTAGTTGTCGACCGTACATATGACGACGTTCACGACAAAGAATTCCGCAAATTCGAAGCGCACTCCGGAAGTTCAGTCGCCAATGCCTTAGCAGCCGGTCTAGCAGCACTTATTATCGAATGTGTCAGGCTAGGCGTTATTTATACCAATGAAGCAAGACAACACGGCGCCACGGTGGCGGCGATAAGGAAAGATGATCTAATCAAGATTCGAGAGCGAAAGCAGATGGAATATGCATTGACGTCAATTGGGACGAATCGTAACACGGATAATAAGTATATCGAGGTATGGGATACGTTTAGTGACGTTGCGGAGAGCTTGAAGCAGCATGAGGGAGTGAGGATAAATCAGCTAGAGGTTATTGCGGATTTAGCGGGCTTCTTCTTGCGGAAAGGTGTTCGTCGTGTCTGAGTAAGACTTTACAATAATTCTAATCCTGACAAGGGAACAACATGGTTTTAAGATTGTATGAGTTTATTCGTGGAAGCTGATGTGAGCTTGCTACTGGATCCTACGATGGTCAACAAATAGCCAAGCCAAGTCGGTCAAACAATTGTCTGTGGCTGCATCGCGCTACTGTAGCTTCCTCAACTGTCTTAACCTCGTTGACCTTCTCTCAAACTAGCAAGCACGAGAGTCGATTTTCAAAAGCTGAGTAATCGATATAGCTCCATCAATCACGTCTCTCCGAAGATAGTTCCGTTGATCCGCTCGCCTCATTCAGTCCAAGGTGGGGATGCACTCACCCCGCTCGCCATATAAATCATACTACCCCTCGATTCAACTGCCGAGTCTGCTTTTTCAATATTCTACCATCTCATATCACATATTACAGTCCAATACTCATCAAAATGGCTCAAGTTCTTGTCGTCTATCCTTCTGGTCCCTCCTTTGACATGGACTACTACCTCAAGAAGCATATGCCTCTTGTTTCAGCGTAAGTAACGTCATACGAGAAGAGGCCATACCCGATACTATTACTGACGTTTCTCTAAAGCAAATGGGGTCCCCACGGTCTCAAGAACTGGAAGATTCTCACCTTCCAGGACGGTGCGCCCTTCCAAGTGCAAGCTACCCTCGAGTGGGAGAGCGTTGAGGCCTTCAACAAGGCTGAAAGCACCGACGCCGGTAAAGAGATCTTTGGGGACGTCAAGAATTTCTACAGCGAGAGCCCTGTTCTCCTGAAGGGACCTGTTGTTGCTGCAGAGAGTGTGGCATCTTCTTAGGTGTTGACTGAGTTTAATAAATAATTATAACCTAGAACCTATCCCGGAGGTTAAGTATGAGGTACAAATTTTGTTCATAGGTTTAATTCCCAACTCAACTTATTACGTTGTCATCTAAACTCAATCACTTCTATAAGCGTGCCGATTCCTTCTTAGCATCGGTGTAAAGAATCAAACGACCGCATTTAATCACGTTCCTCTAGGGGTAAAGTGATACGATTCAATGAGTCCAAGGCCGCCCTATTGGGAAGAGCGATTTGACACGGCCCGATAAGACCGGACTCTCCGGTCACATATCAGCCGAATTCCATTTCCTTTTGCTTGCCATCCAGTAGAACCGACCAACTTACTCAGGAATGCCGACATTTTAATGGTCTTTTTGCCTGACATACGATGTCCGGATAAAATGAAACTTGCCTTCAAAATCACAAACATGATGTGATATCGAGGTGCAAGGTCTTCTGCTTATCGTTATCAACACTAATCGGGCCGTAGTTGGCGTCTGTCTAAGCTGCATCTGGTAAAGCTCGCTAACAGCAAGAGCTTGATTGCGTCAATTTTTGTGTGACGCAACTCAATAACAATTGACTGGACCCTTCAAACTTGGAAACTTCAACTTCAACTTCAACCGTCCATCAAAAATGTCTTCAACAAAAGCTTCCGAGCTCGAGCTCACTCAATTTCTCACATCAGCACTTCCCCAAGATGACCGATCTTCACTACGCGACTCGGTCATTCCACAGCTGCTCAGCGCCATCTCCAAGATCGGGAAAGAACTGAGGCGATCATATGATGTTTCTATCGTGGGCACAGAAAATGCCTTCGGGGATGAACAATTGAACGTTGATGTATTGGCCGAAAAAATTATCCGGGAGAACATCGCCAAGTCATCTGCGATTAAAACTGCGAGCAGTGAGGAGGACCCAGTGGAGAAGCCATCGCGCGAGGGCGAGACTACGCAAGCTGATAGCAGCACGGAGCAATACACTGTTGCTTTTGATCCTCTCGATGGAAGCTCTATTATCGGACCCAACTGGTCTGTGGGCACCATCATCGGCGTATGGGACGGAGTAACTGCCATTCAGCAACCGGCAGAGAAGCAGATCGCATCTATTCTTGGAGTGTTTGGACCCCGGACCCTCGCCGTCGTCGCACTTCGAGTTCCTGAATCTCGTCCCTTGTGCTTCGAAGTCAGCCTCAATGACTCCGAGAAATTCATCGTGGCGCGCCCCGAGCTCCGCCTCGCTGAACCTCCCTTCAAGACGCGCTACTTTGCACCCGCCAACCTGCGCGCTGCCGCCGAGAGTGAAAAGTACATGAACCTCGTTACCAAATTTATTAACGACAAGTACACACTACGATACTCTGGTGGCCTTATTCCAGATATCTACCACGCCCTTGTCAAGGGCCATGGGGTTTACATTTCACCCGTAACTTCTGCGAGCAAGGCTAAGCTGCGAAGGCTTTACGAACTATTCCCAGTGGCGCTTGTGATTGAATGTGCGGGTGGCCAGGCTATTGACCCAGAAGATGGATCAAGAATATTCGACACCAAGTTGAAAGGGTGTGACGATAGGGCTGGTTTGGTCTGTGGAACGTCGGAGGAGGTTGATGCAGTCAAGAAAGCACTATTGGGTTAGGACATGAAGACGGAAACAAAAAGGTGTAAGGGTTCAGGAGCATGGGACATAATATCAATAAAAAGCATTTGTCAATGTCTGATTCGTATCCTGGTTTCATACTCTCACTCAAGCATCTCCATTTGTCAATGCTGCAAGATCCGGAAAGTTGGGAGATACCACCTTGACACCCTTTACATCTTCCGCCATGGGGAGCCAAACTGCATGGTAAATGCTCGTCCTATCCAACAACACCTCTATCTCAAGAGCATCAGGGAAGATACCAGCCACAGAGTCCAACGCGGCCACTTCCTCGACTGCCTCCAAAAGCGACTCATCATCATCCTTCTCCGGCTTGGGGAATGACATGTGCACGCCAATCATCTGGTCCTCGGGATGATGCAAAAGCCAGAACGAAACTGCCTCTCTACTCTCGGCTGCGTCCTTTAGAACCGGGTACAGCTGGGTCAAGATGGACTCGACACCCACGTGGTGATAAGAAAAGCGTTGCAACCGACCAATTGCATGTCCATCAACAGGCGTGAAGTTGTGAGCTCCGATGACTTTCCATGTAAATGCATCAACTGACTTGAACAAGGGCTGGTTCCAGTACGTCGTCTTTGGCTCGCCTACTTCGAACTCGTTGGTAGTCCAGTTCTCATAATCCTTTGCGTTCTCGAGAGTATCGAAGAGATAGGCTCCTCCAGTAAGCATCTCGCCGCTGATTTGGTGGTATTTCGAGGGCAGGTATTTGATGTACATGCCTGGCCGCTTTCCCATCACCTGGGAGCCGGCGTATTGACTATGCCATACGTCTTCAAGCCCGATGCGTGCAGGCATGAGGATCTCGGCAGTGAATGCGCCTTTGGCCTTGACCACACCGGCGCCGTAGTACAGTGTTTGTTTCTCAGTTGCTATAGATGTCAGCTGTCTTGGCCTTAGTGAGGGGTATGTGGGTGTCAAAGCGACCCAACTCACCCATTGTGAATTGTAGTGGTTTGAGCTTGGAAGATGGATAGCTTGTTGATCGAGTAGCGGAAAACTGATATCCTGCTCGATACCACAGGTCTTATACTTCTCTCAACGATAAGGCGTCGTCCAAGTGCTTAGTAGGACTTTGAGAGTTGGGTCACGATGACGTGGCGAGGCTTACCAGGCTGAAGCCAATCACGGATTCCACCGGCTGATGGTTCTTACATAAGACGACAACACGGATGGGCTTCTGGTATTGGCTGCCAGCTAGAATGGTGATTTAGGACTCTTTGTCTGACGTGAGCCATTATCTTCAGAAACGCATTTCTCACCAACTTATGTCCCACTTTTAACTAGTGATTCTTGCAATGGGTCTAGACAGCAAGAAAAACCTTGATATTGCTCTCAAGGGAGGCGATTTGCCTACTCAAGAACAAAAAGAAGCTTACATGGTATTGTATCCTGGAACAAAATCTCTACCCTACAATGGCGAATTTTGTTTTAAATGTGTTACCTTGAAATCAAGACTGCAAAGAATTCCAAGACCGCACTAGCCAGCCCACCTCATCCAAAGTGATTGGCGACCATCAGGATGATAAAACAGAATATGTGAGAGTTCGACTGAAGGCATAATTAGTTTACATATATGGTCGAGGTAGGCATCTCATCAGAGAGGGGTAGCCGTGTGCTTCACGACTGGCACCTTTAGTTTGTAATTCAGCTGACTCTTGCGAACAAAATGCCTTCTTAGTCAGGTAAAGCTTCGATTGATAATCAGAGACCCACGCTATCTCATCAGTAGCTATGCTGCTGTCACAGGCTTATTTAGGTAAGTAATTCCCAACGTGATTCACTCGTCATCACCTCTTAAGCCTTGGTTACGCAAGTGAAACCAACAAATAGACAGTGATTTAGCGCGGGACGGAGTAGTTAAATAAAGGCACCGGAGCTGCGTTGAAACTTACTCTTCTAAACTTGCATATATCCAAAACAGGCCAATAACCTTCTGTAAACTAGGAACATTTGCCGCTTCTACTTTATATTATCTCTAATCTGGACAAGAAGCCTTGTAAAAGGTCTGAGCCTATTAAGCATCACCACCACATCCCCCTCAATCATATATCCGATGTAACAAAGGTCCAAGAGGCTCTGGACAAGATTTATGGGGAAGAAAACTTTGAAGCGACATGGAGCGATGGGGCTGTTGACGTGGTGACAGAAAAGGAGGAGCCCTTGAACCTCTTGGGGAAGCTTTTTGAACATGGATGTTAATGGCATTGCAGAGTCTGAGCACGCATTTGAGAAGTGATATTTGCCAGGCTCACAAAGGCTATACTCGTATGTTATTCGGACTATGCGATTATATAGCCCGTCTAGTGATAGATCAATATCCCCAGGACTTCAGAGTTTCTACACATACGATTTTCCACAAGTGAGGCGGCCATAGTGACTAAAAAGTCGTATGCATGGCACGACAAGATAAATGTTCTGATGAATGGCAATATAATCTCGTATAATTGCTTCGACAAAGGCTAACTAGGAATGACATCCCCACTGATCCACACTAAGAGGCCGGTTCACTACTGTAATTCTATTCTGGAACAACTTTACATGCTTAAATCCTCCAATCCACCAAAAAGGGTGCCTCTGGACTTTTACAATGAAACACAGACGAAAAGCCCACCACTGATAATGCCGTGTTTTGAAAGGGGTCGTTTCAACCTCATTGGTGGAAACTCCATGGTGCGGCCCCTTTCGGAGTGGGTCGATCCGTGAGCCCCGTTTAGGAAATTACAGTACTTTTTCCTTGGAGATATAAGACAAAAGAAAGCTGTTTTCTCTGTCTGAAGGAGCTTTTGTCACAGTAGTCTACTCATTGGATCATTCTGCAAATATGGTTGTCATTAAGCTTACCCCCGCTATTCTCCTAGCCTTCCTGGCCGGCGCTAACGCCAAGGACATCTTTGTGTCTCCCAACGGTAGCGGCTCTGGTACTCTTGCGGCTCCATATGGATCTATCCAGTCTGCTGTTGATGCTGCCAAGGCTGGTGATTTCATCTACCTTCGAAAGGGTACCTATGCTCCTTCCAAGAACATTCAGTTCAAGACAAGTGGTAGCAGTGGCTCTCCCATTACTGTGAAGCCTTACCAGGATGAGAAGGTCATCATCGACGGAGAGAACATGCCTGGGTAAGTCAACTTCCCGTTCCAGGATAATCACAAATCTAACATGACACAGTACCCCCAAGGCTCTTGATGAGGCTCTCCCCAACGCTGAGCGTGGTGTTTTCCACATCCAGAACGCCAACTACTGGTCTTTCTACGACCTTGAGTATGTTTACACTCCATAAAATAAAATAAATTCAATCGCTGACATCTTCAAGGATCATCAACGGTCCCTATGGTATCTATGCCCGAGACGCCTCAAACAACTACTACGAGGGTCTCATCACCCACGACAACTACGAGACCGGCTTCCAGCTTGAGGGCAAGTCCTCCAACAACCAGGTCATCAACCTCGACTCGTACCGCAACCGCGACCCCCGCAAGAACGGTGAGAGCGCCGACGGTTTTGCTTGCAAGTCGGGTGAGGGTACGGGTAACGTTCTGCGCAACGCCCGTCTCTGGGACAACGTCGACGACGGTCTCGACCTTTTCATGTTCGGCTCCCCCGTCACGCTCGACGAGGTTTACTCCTGGGGCAACGGCTTCAACCACTGGGGATTCTCATCTTTCGAGGGTGACGGAAACGGTTTCAAGCTGGGCATCACCGATAACCCTCCCGCCAACCACATCGTGAAGAACTGCATTGCGTTCCAGAACGCCAAGAAGGGCTTCATCGACAACGGCAACCCCGGCTCTCTGACCTTTAACCGCAACACCGCCTGGAAGAACGGCGACAACGGCTTCAACCTCCGAAGCTCTTCTTCCAAGGTGACCAAGAACATTGCTGTCAACAACGCTGGCGAGCAGGTCAGCCTGAACAGCAAGGTTTCTGCCTCTGGTAACTCGTGGCAGAGCAGCACTAAGTGGGGCGATGCTTCTTTCAAGAGCACTGATGCTTCAGCTCTTAAGGGCGCTCGTGGCTCTGATGGACGTGTCAAGGCTAGTGACTTTTTGGTCCCTGCCTCTGGTGAGGCTATTGGTGCTACTACCAAGGCCAAGGTCTAAGAAGGAGTGATTTTTAATACTCTGTACATAGTTTTGATTCACGATTCAGGCTAGCTCTTGCCAGAAGTAGCATGCATATAGACTTTAGTGACCAGGTACCTTGTATATACAACCTGATATGATAATCTTGAACTCATAAATAACATGCGATCACCCGACCCGTATGTGATCCGGCATAGCAGCATCCAAATTATTCATCACCTACAATGAGTTGCACACACTCTTGAAATGCCCTTGCGAGAAAGGCAACCTTGAGAGGCCATCGCACCTGTAGATAGCAGGTATTGACACAATTTTCAGACCTTGCACTTCCATTGATTATTGCGTACAAGCTCATAGTAATGCCTTTTCCATATGATGCTCACTGAAATTTGTTTCATTCTTCTATCCATCCATCAATGCTACCCTTCCAGTCCCAGTCTCCAGCGCCCCTTGACTCCTATGCCTTTGAAAGTCCCGACTTGTAAGAACACAATCAGTTTCGTCCCCTAAGACGTGCATTTGTCAGTACAGAATCATACAACCCATGCATGACTACTTACAGAATCTCGTCAAAGTAAGGGTGGTTAAGTGCTGCCTTGGCAGAGATGCGGGTGACGGGGTCGCAGATGAGCATGTAGTCGAGCAGCTCCAGGCCTGCCTCATCAAGATTTGGGCACAAAGGAGTAGAAAAGTCACGTTGCCACTTAGGGAAAGAGGGCTTGAAATCGGGGTACGTGGTGACACCTGGCCAGGCGTCCTCGTCGGGTGTTCCAAGGGTTCTATTGAAATCAGCATTCATCTCACAATCAAGGACTCAGTCACTTACCGGAAGATTTTGAAAATCTCGTCGATTTCAGAGTCGCCGGGGAAAAGAGGTTTTCGGGAGCACATCTCTGCAAAGATGGTGCCGACAGACCACATGTCGATTCCAGTTGAGTACTGTCGACCACCAAGCAAGACTTCCGGAGCGCGATACCACAGGGTGACAACCTCGTGTGTGTAGCTCCTCAAGGGAACACCGAAAGCTCTCGCCAGACCAAAATCAGCCAGTTTGAGGTTGCCGTCTTTGTCGATGAGCAGGTTCTGAGGCTTAAGATCGCGATGTAAAACACGGCGAGAATGGCAGTACTTGATACCCTCGCACAGATCCAACATGAACTTCTGGACAACCTTGTCGCTCATTCCCAAGTTGCGAACAGTCGTAGCAGTTCCCGTGGGAAGAGGCTTGCCGCGGCCTCCGTCTGTGACTGGTAGAGAGTCCATGTACTTTTTAAGATCCAGGTCGAGGAACTCCATGACCAGGTAGAGCTTGTGGCCGTCGGCATGGACAATGTTGAGAAGGCTGACAACGTTGTCGTGGTTGAGTTCTCTCAGGACGGAAATCTCACGTATGGCAGTGCTGGGAACGCCCTCGTCTTCGGTCTCAAGACGAATCTTTTTCAAGGCAACGATGCGGCCATTGTGGCCGAGGTCGCGGGCTTTGTAGACAACACCATAAGTACCTTGATTGTGGTTAGTGAGGGCAAAGAGAAAGGAGGAAAATGAGAGAAAAACCTTCTCCGACTTTTTCTATTCTCTGGTAGTTATCCATGGCGGGGATTGGTTGAGTGGAGACAGTCGGGCAGATGAGGCGGAGTGAGGCTCTGTTTTGGCGGGTGACAACGTTAGGCTGTGGCCCGAATAGAGTTGACGCGTTAAACTAATCGGGCAAATGATGCTCTCTTGAAATGCGATGGACGATGCTTGAATGGTTTCTCGTAAGATGAAGTCGTGATAATCGCGTAACGTAACGTCGTTGTCGTGGATGATGATGATGCTGATGCCTGCCTGTGTTTGTTTGTCTTTGTTTGTTTCGCTGTCAATGAAAAATCGAGATGCATTGACGGATCATTTCTCTCCCGGTGCGCGTTGTTGTTGCGGGGACAACTCACTAGCTAAGCGCCCAGGCTATCCAGTAAATAATCATAACGCCTACCTAACCTTGGGATAAGTTACTAGAATAACTAGAGCATATTTTAGGCTAAAGATATATTAAGACATCTAATTTATTTTATTATTATTATCCAAAGTTAGGTAAAGTCTTGTTTTTTAGTGACCCGCCTGGCGCCGTAGCATAGCTGCCTCCGCACTGCACTGACACTGGCTACCCGGAGCGTGTGTAACACTCCATCGACTCCGAGTCCAATTTACCTGTTTTGAAAAACAAAAAATGAACGGGATTTTTCTTGCAAGTACCTAAGATTTGAGATCGTTTTAAAATCGCATTGCATCGCGTAGATGACCGTCTCCCTTCGTGATTGAACTAACTGATCCCAGGGCTTGGCCCTTGCATTTGACATTCGATGCTGACTTGTTCGTTAGCGAGTGGCGATAATTGCAAGCTCTTTGCGCAATAGCATACAAGATAATATGCTCATTGGATAGCCAACATAGGGAACTTACACTATGTTTGTGAAACTATGTCCAGGCTTTTTATACTTTTTATACTTTTTGTTGAGTAGAGTCTTATATGTTCCATACTGAGTCTCAAGACATGGCGGGTCAAAACTCTAAAATACCTAGGTTGAATTAAATCACTGTTATTAATCGCATACTATTTATATGATGGGGATTACGGTAGAATCAAATAATCGACTGAGTTGTTAGTAGAAAGAAACAAACACCACAGAAAACTAAGTTTGAGTATTATAGTCCTTGGTCGCTTTGCATGCGTTAAGAACACCCCATTCGCAGTATCACCGTCCATAAATACGTCTGCATCGGCAGTGGGCGATCTAGTTGATAGACCGCCTACATATAAAACCAATGTATCGTTCTCTATTTCAGAAAGGTCTAATAAACGGCGAGTTGGAGTCTCTTGCCGTGGTTGTCCGATGTTGGTTCCTGACAGTACGCATAAAGGAGGTATCATTGCAGTAGTGAGTTAGACCAAATATGCCGCGCAATTTTCCAAGTGTCATGTTAAAACCTGATGAGAGCCTCGCTCTTCTCCAAGAATCACTCATCAATGTGGTGATGGATGGGGGGTTTCTCAAGTTATCGATAGTCGAACGAGAGGGTTGCCTGGGAAATGCACTTCATTGGTTCTGTTATAATGTCCCGAGTGATTGCAGGCCATGAGGATATCACGGCAACCTCTACTTTCTAGCGTGCATCATTCGGCAATGGGCTTCAAAAGAATGTATATCGAGTTCCTATTGGATCTCTTAAGAAACTACAGTTTCTTGGACATCGCCTTGACAATGAATGGTCAACTCTAACTACAGACCGGCCCTTACGGCAGCTGTATCAGGTTAGACCTCCCATTACCCCTGTGGCCCGACATCACCATTTAGACTGTTTTGGTTCAAGCGCATGAGGCCGGCACGCCTTTGCCGAACAAAGGTTGCATCCAGACACCACGCGATAGTGAGCAGATAGTGCCGAACTTCCCTTACTGAAAATCTGGTGGTCACCCCAGATTTAAATAAAGTCAATCTTGGTCTAGAAAAGATTACCCCGCAGTCCCTCGAGAAGCGAGCAAATAGAAGCTTGGCATTGGATTGCCAAACTCATGACATAGTCACCAAAGAAGTACACGGACATTTATCATCCGTTGCTTGAAACAGTCTTGACTCTACAAGGCAAGGCAAGGCGAACATTCACATGGCTGATCGGCAGTCTCGTCAGGCGTTCGGTCTATGCTGAGCCGACATTACGTCGGAAGAAGAAGGTCAAGTGTTTTTTGACGTGCCTTCATCTTGCCATGCCTTGATATATAAAATGGTCTTGGGGTGGACTATCTCTTGACAGCACTGTCCTTTCCCTGGCAAGTGTCTGGTTAATCAGTCTTAAGCCTCCTTTCGAAGAGCCTGAACCCTCCCGACAGTTCATCCTTTTACTTCTTTGTCATAAAGTCTTAGACTTAGGTCTTTCAAGATGCTCTCATACGGCAACATCTTCGCTTTGGGTCTTGTCGCCACGGCCCGTCTCGTGTCTGCCGGGCCCTGTGATATCTACCAAAGCGGTGGAACACCTTGTATCGCGGCCCACAGCACCACTCGCGCCTTGTACAGCAGTTTTAACGGTGCCCTCTATCAAGTCAAGCGTGGCTCAGACGGTGCTACAACTAGCGTTGCCCCTCTGTCTGCTGGTGGCGTTGCCAATGCTGCCACCCAGGACTCTTTCTGCAAGGGCACCACTTGTTTGATCACTATCATCTACGATCAGTCTGGTCGAGGAAATCACTTGACTCAAGCTCCACCTGGCGGCTTCAATGGCCCGGAAGCCAACGGTTACGACAACCTGGCTGCTGCTGATGGCGCACCAGTCACCCTGAACGGCAGGAAGGCCTATGGTGTCTTTGTCTCCCCCGGAACTGGCTACCGTAACAATGCTGTTAGTGGTTCAGCCAAGGGAGATGCCGCGGAGGGTATGTACGCTGTCCTTGACGGAACTCATTACAACGATGCTTGTTGCTTTGACTACGGTAACGCCGAGACCAACAGCTTGGACACGGGCAATGGTCACATGGAAGCCATATACTTTGGCGACAACACCGTCTGGGGCTCCGGATCCGGAAGCGGTCCTTGGATCATGGCTGATCTTGAGAACGGTCTGTTCTCTGGTCAAAGCGCCAAGAACAATCCTGCCGATCCTACCATCAACTACCGCTTCACCAATGCAGTCATCAAGGGCGGTCCAGGCAAATGGGCTATCCGTGGTGGAAATGCCGCTTCCGGGTCTCTCTCTACTTTCTACAGCGGCGCACGCCCTAGTGGTGGTTATGACCCGATGAAGAAGGAAGGATCTGTGATCTTGGGCATTGGTGGTGATAACAGCAACGGTGCTCAGGGAACTTTCTACGAGGGTGTAATGACCACGGGTTACCCATCCGATGCAACTGAAAACTCAGTCCAGGCTGACATTGTCGCCGCAAAGTACGCCACTGCTTCCTTAGTGAGCGGTCCTGCTCTCAGCGTTGGGTCATCTGTTTCACTCAGACTCACAACCTCTGGATACACCGACCGATACATCGCACATACCGGCACAACTGTCAACACACAAGTAATCACTTCTTCTAGCGCCACAGCTCTCAAGCAGCAAGGTAGCTGGACCGTTCGTGCTGGTCTTGCAAACAGCGGCTGCGTATCGTTTGAATCCAAGGATACTGCTGGTAGCTTCATCCGGCATCAAGCTTTTGCGTTACTCGTCAACAAGAACGACAACACTAAGCAATTCAAAGAGGACGCTACTTTCTGCCCCCAATCAGGACTCAATGGCCAAGGCACCTCAATTCGCGCTTGGGGATATCCTACTCGCTATTTCCGACATTACGAGAACACCGGCTTCGTTGCGTCGAATGGCGGTGTTCACAACTTTGACGCTACAGCTCATTTTAACGATGACGTCAGCTTCGTGATTGCCACGGCTTTTGCATAAGTTCTTTCTTAAACTTGTGATTAAATGAGCATATTGAGCTGTGGCCTGTCGCGTTAGGTCTGGGTCATTCAATTAGATGGATGCTTATCGTTCGCTTCGGATAACGTTCCCCTGAGTGTTAAGCAATAGAACATCAGTATATGGTTTCTGCCAGTCATTTATCGATAAATATATCATCTACACAAACTTGGCACTTTGAAAGGCACCGATTTCATGTCTGTGACTTCTTCTTTACGCCTTACCGCCTGAAAGTTCTACCCTTCTCGACGACATGCAGGTCCCTAACTTACTCAAATGTAATAGGAAGAACCAGTGCCATTTCTTATCTGTGAATTTTTGATTCATTCCTTCATACTCCTAGGGCGCTATCTTTATAATCCTGTAAGGCCGGAATTTATGTTAATCGTCTAAAAAGCATAGTATAGTAGATGGCCCATAACACTTGATATCAAAATGAGGTCTATATGTATTAAGTAAAACCACAGGATTAGATAATAGCTCAGTAGTAACACATAGCATAGGTATGGTAAGTTGAGTGATATAGAACTAGTTTACTAAGAGTTTAGTAATATAAGTTATCTATATTTCGAAGCCCAGTGCTAGCAGGATTAGCCACTGAAGTGTTATTATTTTCGGCCCTCCGAATGAAGCATTAGACAGGTTTGGAATGAAAAGGACGCAATGCACACCTTCTTCGCCCCTACATTGTTGGCTTTTTCATATTTCCAGTGCTTAGTATAAAAACTTTCCTTTGTAACTCAAATCATAGGGCGACTTTTTAGAAGGCACTACATCAGAAGTCTATAGAGGTAAACACTTCATCTGTAAATAGTGCTCGTCTTAGTTTCTAAACACGTCAGTTACAGGTACATCCAGATGGAAACCTCCGTACAGGCACATTTGTAGTCCTTTCTAGAGTGACGCTGCCCCAGGCCGGCCCGCACGGCAAATTACATTAGACCCCTGAAGCGCTCGGCCATGGCTCCCGTACACGGCAAATTCCACCAGACTATTGACAGTAGCTGACGCTAGGAAGCAATAATTCAGCTGTGGCGTACACTGCAGTGCCGGTTGTCTATGTAATGCGCAGCCAGGTAGGTTAGTAAATATAATACTTTACCTAACTTTAGGATAAGTTACTATAATAACTAGAGCATATTTTAGGGTAAAGATCAACTAAAGTGCCTAATTTATTTTATCGCCTCTTACCTTAAGTTAGGTAAAGTATTGATTATTTACTAACCTACCTGGC
>JABEXW010000237.1:0-25224 GCA_013266185.1 Fusarium sarcochroum
AATAACTCGTGAAATTAGCCGCGCCTGGTGCGCCACCGAGTGCGGCTAGGTCGGGGTTCTTTACTTCTGAGTGCATCACGCAAGAGGGGGAAACAAATGCCCGAGTTCATCCAGCGCCTCTCAACAGTACCAACCACTGATGGCCACGCAAATAGACTCAAGCCTTGCAGTAGTCCCGCACTTCCCCTGGCTAACTTCACGAGAATCCATGGGTAGAACTGTTGCTATGCCCAGTGCGTGTCGGAACAACCACGCTTCTTTGCAGAGGTTTAATGTAGGACCTCATACCTTATTTGAACCCACAGCAACGGCAAATAGTGACGGAACAACTGGTGAAGAACATCCCATCATTGGAATGCAATCTCGTAATCTAAAAAGACGTCACGATGAACCATCATTCATTTTCATTCACATTGAAGCAAGGCGCAATATAAATAGAAAAGGCGCAAGTACGCATAAATAATCAGGAAATGTGCACGTCACATAGCCCTAGTCGAGACGAGGCAGCTCGCCCTTTTCCTGTGCCTCCTCTACAAGCTTGTTGTAAACAGCCGCCAACCTCGCATACTCTTGGGAAAGGGTGATATCGCGCTTCCCAGGTGTGGCATGTTTACCACCCATAATTCTCACAGCCACATAGTACATGTCCGCTAGACTCTTGCACACGCTGCTGGGTTTGATTTTTTTGCACTGGTGGTAGAGGCTATATGCAATATCAGCAACTTGATCACGATCAAAGGGCTTCAGTTACTTACTCGTTATGGAAGAGCTTGTCAATTTTCTGCTTGGCGGTTTGAGTGAACCGCTCCTGGATACGGTAGTTCCCGTAGCCAAAGTCATGTCGGTGGCAGGCTGGGGCGAAGGGGAATCTGAAAGGGTTGTCGGGTGCTGAAGTGCAGACATCTGAGGTCCAGTCCAGAGTTGAGGGGTTTTTGGCTTTGCGACGCTCAGAGAACGCTGGCAGCGTCTCGTTGAAGAGAATTTTGTCGGTCATTTTTTTGTCGGCCTCGAGCTTTACGATTGGCAAATGTGAATTGTCGGGGCGCTCGGCGAAGACTGCCGGGAGAAGAAAGAGAAGAAAGGCAATGAACTTCATTTTGATGGTGATGTGAGGATGTTCAAACAGACTTGAGGGGTCATACTCTCACGATGCTGCACTGACCATTATTTATACGTGTTCGAAACCCTACAAAAGACAACCCCGTTCTGCAACCCGAACCTTATACCGTCAACCATTGGCAATATTATGCCGAGACCACTTGTCCCGGCCATTACCTGCCCAATGAATTGATGATCTCTGGTCGCTGCGCTTATCAAGGTCACGCACCAGAGTTCGATTTACTGATTTTTTGTTTCTGGCCGAGACGGCAGTAAATAGCGAATGTACTGACCTGCTTGTTCTAGCTCATAGACATGGGTGCATTGAGATTGTTGTAGGATAAAGAGCGTGTATTGGCGTATCGGTAGCTTTGAGTTTTGAGATGGGCCGAGCAATGCGGGGGCGACGATGGTCCCACGGCGACGAGCTGAGCTTAGTTACGCCCCAGACTCTAACATGGGGATTTGTCCGCGACGGGTGGCATTTTGCAAATGGCATGCTTGATTGTAGATGGCTTCTTTTTCAGAAACCAAGGAATTATCAAATGTATGAAATCGAGCTTCCGTTTTGATTCTGTCCAGGTAGAAAGCAAGGCATTATGTACATATGTCATCAGATATGATTACTGTTTCTCGTTCTCCGCATAAATAAAATTGGCAGCTATGTCTTGTTAATCTCGGTCACCAGTCTTGGAAATTGATGAAACTTACCAACAGGAACAAGTCCATTGTCATTCGCCCATTCACGGACTCCATATCCAGCGTGGTCTGATCCCCAATGCTTCCTCTCCTCTGGTTTAGTCAAGTGAAGCCTCTCGGTAGTGCCATTAGATGCGACAAAGGCGAAAAAGATATAGCGATGCTTTCCAGTCTTTGGCGGCGGCGCCGGAGGCTTGTACTCGATGAGATCCTTCAGATGATGTTTGGAAGCTTCTGAGGGGGATGAGCTGGAAACACCTGTAGCGATCCAGTGGCAGAACTGGGACCACTTGGGGTCGTCCCTCGATGGCGCGTCTGGGTCTGTGAGTACAATCACATACGTGATGCGATGCTTAAGCTGGGTGTCGAAAGAAGACTCAGATTCGACTTTTTCGAGATGGATTGATGGTGCTGACTCAAGGTGGTCAGGCTTGAGGGTGTTCCCAAGCTTGGCAGAGTCGTGCTTCCACGTTGCTCTAAATCCAAGTGCAGGTGGGAAATCTTCAATGATGTCGGGAATGATATCGGCGTCTACAAGTCTTCTTTGAGTCAGTTCAGAGCCTTAGCAGCGTAGACATGGACTTACTTGTCGCGAATATGGTCCAGGTCATTGGCGTCGGGACCCAGCACCTGTTGTTCCTCGCTGGCGACGCTGCCTAACTGTGCGGCCAGAAGCAACGAGAATCCCCAAAGCTTGGTATGAAGCATTTTAGTAATTATATCCAAATCAGTTTCTCAGAATCAATTGATAAAAATAGAAGAAGTGAACCTCAACGACTTTTGATGATGAATGAAGGTTTTATGATGATGTTCCCCGCAATCAACCCCTGCATCAATGAGAGGATTATGATGTCACAAACCCCTTTGTCTGACGTGCACTGAAGAAACTTTGAAAGACAACGATCGATACAAAACGAGAATAAACATTTGATATTTGGAAAATTTTCTATCACATATATCGGACACTGCATCGGGGGGGTTTAATATTCCAGGTAACTCACATTCAATCTCGATTTTTGTGAATCAGTTAGCCAGATATGCACCCGCATTGTGCATTTAGGTGTAGAGTTAGTGGTTGAAGAATAAATATGTACATTTGAATTATCGGGTTAATCATGATCGCTATCAAATCCTTCCAAGTCTGGCTGGGCATTCCCAACCGCCAGCTTAAACACTATCCAGTCATGCCAATCATCGAGTATAAAAAGCCGCTAGAACTCAGTCCTGGCTTAGTTGAAACCATCAGGCCAGAAGTCCTCTAGCCACTCATAGGGGTCCTCGGGCTCATAAGCATTTGTGACATCACCCTTGAACTTGGTGATCATATCCCGGGTCTCGTTGTACAAAGCATACTTCTCATCGGGACCGTTGCCGATGTAGTAAGGCACAGTTTGCACGTTGTTTCCAATCTCCTTGTCGACAATGCTTGTCACGTTGTCGATCTGAGAGTTCTTGAGGCGGAACTCGTCACCATAGTTGGGGTTGATCTAGGCAGTTCGAGTTAGTAAATAAAATCAAGGACGATGACAGATACGGGGTGCTTACGATGCCCATCCTCAGACCGTCAACGGCAATGACATTCTGGATGGTGGCGTTACGCTTGGCCTGGTTGAGGCAGTTGCCGCAGGATTGGTAGAAGGTTCCAAATCCTTCGGCGTAAAAGCCGGTGATGTTGTACTTGCCACCAAGCGAGTTATCTTGGAAGATCTATGAGATGTTAGTCAATATTCAAATTGCAGTTTGTCGAACGTCGCGTACCTTGTCTGTGGCACTTCGGGCTCCGCCTCCGATGACTCTCAACTGGGTGTTCAGTCCCTTGGATGTGAGAGCATCTTCGCAAACATCTTCCCACCACACTGATGACAGTTAGCGAGTGTTAAGATAATGAGAAAACTCATTCAAGGTTGTTACATACCATTCTCTACCCAGGCGTCACCCAGAGCGTGGATACCTTCGGCTTGGTGCTTGCCAATAATGACATTTCGAATAGTGGAACCCGGCATCAAGTTGAAGACGGTATCAGCATCCGTACCCTCGGCTTGCTCATTGCAGCTGCCTTCAGGACGCTCGTAGCGCTTCATCTTGCCGTCAAACACCTCGCCGGGCATGATGTATTTGGCGTCCTTAAGAACCACTGTCTCTTTGGCTTTGGGGAACTTGGTGATAGGGAAGGGGAAACGAGGTGGTGGTCTCTCGGCAAGATCTCCTTGGGTGGCATCGCTATCACCCTGCGAGCCATCACCAGTTTTAGACTTAGACTGGCGAGGCCCAAGGACAGCTCCTTGGGCGATGGGGAGAAGTGAGAGAAGTAGTGAAGCCTTCATGGTGTAGATGACTGGGGTGGTGAGTAGGGATGCGTCTTATCCTGAAGTACAAGATCTGATGTTGAGATTCAGGTGCTTGGACAAAGAGTCTATAATGATAAAAATGACTGAATGGTTGCTCCTTATATATGTGTTTTCATGTACGTCCAACAACTCATCACTCGCAGCAGCCAATCCTTCTCAACCCCAACCTCTCGATCATGAGTTATGCTGAAAAGCACAGCTGACAACATGACTTCACTAGTTGCATGGATCCAGTGGCATGGCATTCTGTATGCTGGTACGACCTTTTGTTCACCCAACCGATCGAATACTGTGATGACGATGCTGCATACTGAGTGACATGTCGTCGAAAGGCATGCTACGGAAGATTTCTCCGGATTCTTTCCATGAATCAATAGACAGGAAACTTGCAAGCCTCTTCTCTGGAAAACTTGGCATATCACACATCGGTGCAGAACCTGGGGTCGGTTAATTTAGGCATATCCTGCCAACACTGAATCTGGGCTACGCCGCATGATTGAGGCTTTAGTGGGGGAAACAAAAGGCGGGGTGAGCTTGATTATGTGCTAGAAGTCGCCTTGATTCGCGGAACAATAGCTTGTTTTCACGGGTATACTAGACTCCGCCAATGGGATCAATCTGTGGAGAAGAACCAGGCCCGTTTCCCCGGATCAACAGAATAAGATTAAGCTCACCGATAGGCTTAATTACAAAGTTCGTGTAAGGCTTAGGTACTCATGTGAGGTTAATATGTCCGAAGAGTCACATTCGAGCTGTTATTTCACTAGGCGAGTGTGACGGGATCTCGAAGCAGGTACTTTTGGGTTGCCGATCTACAGGCATCGGCCGACTGGGGGTATCAAACCACCCCCAACATTAAGGATAATGAGGAAGTCTGGTCAGTGGTCAACCAACAATCCCTAGATATTTCTTGTCGTAGCAACAAGAGCAATTTTGACAACACAGAAATAGCTTGTAAATTTCCAAGTAATTTGGGACATGGATAGAATACGATTGGTCAACTATGTCAATTAAAGAGCTCGGAGCATTGTGGTTCAATCATAGTCCATCTGAAAACCAAGCGGGGGCTGCCTGCAGTGACGTTCACATAGGCAATCAGAGCCGCAATTAACGATGGAAAGTATCTAAGAGTAATGGCCTCAATTTGTAATCCTCACATGAGCGAGCAGCAGTCCTTTCTTGGTTCAAACCTTTTCTATGTATGCATAAACGTTTTGCAAATGGCTGTCTCAGGGTCCGCATAACGCATCCCTCCTTTCTATCTATCTCTATTGGATCAAAACCCACAGTATGAGGGTTAATTTCTGAGCACACGACAGTTCAAACTATTTTATTCATTATTCAGGTGAATCTCGAGATTCGTCAATTCCATGTTAACGAGTTACAACACATGTCACTGAACCTTACTATCCGCTTGGCACTTACTCGTCAGGAGTCAGCTATGTCAAGTTCGTCCCAGCACGTTGGTAGGCCAATCGGTACTCTTCTCAACATGTATGTCACCCTACTATGAAGATCAGTCGAACCATCTACCACGTGCAGACGTATAGCAAAGGTTGCCTACCGATTGGCTTGATGCCGAGATGCTTAAGACCTATATCTCATCCCGATACATGAATATTGAATATCTATCGCAGTAGATCCTCGTTCGTTTATGTACTTCTATGTCTTTGGCGCATAGGCGATAGCGGTTAGGTGGCTTGTGAAGCTTAAGTACAAACTGTAGTTCAACTGGTATCCGTATGCTACTACATTAGAGCTGACATCACACGCTGTTTAACTATGAATACTTCTGCAATCTCAGTTATTATAAGGAGTATAAAAAAGGTGATTGTAGAAAACTTTGGCCTGCTGTCTAGGCTAGCGTTCTTTGGCATCACAACAAAGCTTTAAGGACTAAGCATAATATTTACGAACTTATAGAAAGTAGCCCTGAAACCCACATATAGTCATTTCAAATTAGAACCTGGCTACTTGAGAACAATGTTACCTTCTTTATTCTATCTGGGTGCTCAAACAAGTCTGCTTTGAAATTAGACCCACCGGTGGGAATCGCTCGGATGTGCCAACTAATACACTGCTTATATTACCACATTACTCGTTGGGTATGTTTTGCATGGTTTAAATACCTTCAAGCCTGTATCTGTGATGCATACTTGGCGATTTTCAGTCAATTTCGTATGCATAAGGTCTTGAGACTTCCACATAGACAATTCACTGAAAACAGTTTGACATGGCATGAGGTGATTATCCAACTGCTAACGAGTTCCGAAACAGGTAGAGTAATAAGATAAAAAAAACCCAAGAGGTATGGGAACTAAAAAACGAAATAAATAAAATTTGAGAGGATTCTTTGGCAGGTATAACAAGGTGAACGATCAAACTCTGAAGGTACTCACCCAGGCCCTAGGGTAGGACTTACCTGACGATCTTATCATTACGGTATCTCTTATCGATAAGATAAATTTCTTCTCCTGGCCAACCTGCCCTGAGCGTTGTCGGTCGTCACACGTCAGCAGATACCCTGGATACCTCCGCTTTATAACCACTGCACTAGACTGGGGCTTGATACATACCCTCAGCGTTCAAAAGCTTAACTAAACCTGCCAAAGAAGCAAATACGTGATTTCTTGGAAAATGGCCAGGTTGAGTGCCTCCAACTTTGATTCGAGGAACATTTAACTCATGGGAAATACAAACCCGATGGACGTTGCAGTCCGCACGAGGGAGACTCGTATACTCAGCTGGTGCCCCCACAATTGTTTTTCCAAGCTTTGGGGGATGAATGAGTTGGCGTGACGCAGCCTCACAGGCCGAAGGCATGCAAAGTCACCATCCTTTGCTGCGAAGGCGTGGTCTCTCAGATCCGGAGCTTGGAAACCCTCATATCTGTAATCTGTGAAAAGATGTTTATCGTGCGATACTTGCACGATATCTCCTCACAAAACATGCCAGGAAGTGCGATTAAAGTTGGTGATTGTTTACTGGGTGACATGCTCCTTTGCCGACATTGGACTACCGTGCCTACCCCTAGGCAACAAGCTGGGGTCTGACACGCGAGCGGTATCATCAATAGCTTGTGCTGAATTGAAGACAGTCTAGCAATGACGATCATCGATACCCTTGAAGTTGCGCTAGTAAGCATGGCTTTTGAATCCATCTATCATCAGCTCTGCTTTGGGGAGACGCCAGATTTCCCACCAACCGCTGCCAAGTCGCCAAGACAAATCCACCAATTACACACAGCCAGAAAGTCGCTATCCTCCGAACGTGACATTATTTCCCTACCTGTAACTTGTGTGTTTCATATATGCGAATGACGGAAGCCCCTCTACTCAAACAGCCCCTTTGTGTTCCAATAGTAGCTCACGAGAATTCGTGATGGCCTCGCCAGAAGGGGCAATCCCAATACGATCTCCGTGGTCCGTATGCTCGATTGGGAATGACAGTTCGTCTAGTATTTTAGTGATCTCCGTGTTTAAGATTTGACGAGGGAGAGGAATTTCTATAAGAACCGAGCGTTGTTTCACGGCAATTAAGCTTGAATTTTTAGTCTCATCGACAATTAAGCTTCTCCTTCTCTTATCCCGGCTGGCCCACCTTAGTAACTACTCTACTCAACTTTACACTCCCTATCTTTGATCTTCCTTTTACTCGAATTCTTCAACGCCTATCTTCAAAATGAAGTTCTCTTCTATCCTCGCTACTTTGTTTGCCACTGTCGCAGTCGCCTCTCCGATCGAGAGCCGCGATGAGTTGATCAAGCGTCAGGCTGCTGAGGCTTGCAGCGTTGGATACTGCACTCAGAACGGTGGAACCACTGGTGGTGCTAAGGGGCAGACTGTCACTGTCACATCCGTCGCTGCTCTTATTGAGGCTGCTAAGCGTGATGGTCCTCTTACCATCATCGTCTCTGGCAAGCTCTCTGGCAGCGATCGCGTGCGCCCCACCTCTGACAAGACTATCATTGGTGCCGCTGGTAGCTGTAAGTCAAGAGACTAATGATTTCTACATGAAGGTGATCTAACCCGATATAGCCATTACTGGTGTTGGTATCTACGTTCGCCGCCAGAAGAACGTCATTCTTCGCAACCTTAAGATCGCCAAGGTCGATGCCTCGAACGGTGATGCTATCGGCATTGACGAGTCAACCAACGTCTGGGTTGACCACTGTGACCTGTCCGGTGACTTGAGCGGTGGAAAGGACGACCTTGATGGTCTCCTTGACATTTCTCACGGTGCTGACTGGGTCACTGTCTCCAACACCTACTTCCACGACCACGTACGTTATAATCCATGAACTGCTACACAGGCCTGTTGCTAACTTACATCTCAAACAGTGGAAGGGCTCTCTGATTGGCCACTCTGACAGCAACGGCTCCGAGGATAAGGGCAAGCTTCACATCACCTACGCCAACAACTACTGGAAGAACGTCAACAGCCGACAGCCCCTCATCCGCTTCGCCACCGTCCACCTCGTCAACAACTACTGGGACGGTATCATTCTCTCTGGTGTCAACACCCGCATGGGCGCTCAGGTCCTTGTCCAGAGCTCTGCCTTCGCCAACTCTGCCGAGCGCGCCATCTTCTTCGCTGACTCCAAGGAGACTGGCTTTGCTGTCGTCGAGGACGTTAACCTTGGTGGCTCCGTGAACTCTGCCCCCAAGGGTACTCTGACCTCTGCTTCCCTTCCTTACAAGGTCACTGCCCTTGGCTCCGGCAAGGTCGCCTCGGTCATCCCTGGTACTGCTGGTCAGAAGCTGTAAGCTACTACACTTGACGATAGTAGCATGGTTTTGAGGATCGAGCTCATTTAGGCTTCTCAGTACATTGTCTGATCACTGCTTATTGTAAATACGTGCTATAGATACTGTAGCAAATCAAGCAGCCTTTCATTAAAACAGTCCGCCATTCTACATGAAGTGCTTTCTCTGAAGTTTTCTGAATATTTACTAAGCCCTCCACTGCCTCTCTTCTAGGTTACAGATTTGCTCTGACCGACAACTCGCTTTCTCTAATAACTGTGTCGATTGCATCAGCGACATATAATATGTTATTTGTCGTAAGACCACGAATGAATGCCCTGCCTGTTGGGAGAAGATATATGATACTGCTGCTGCAACCTTGCCACTTCATCCTCCGACAAGCCAGTGTAAGAAAACATGCCGGTTTGTTTGATGATATGTCGCCAGTCGCCTGGTGTCTTCAACCTCACTAACTCTGAGCAATGACTTTCCACTGGTCCTTTGATGGATCTAAGCCAGTTGGATTATGGGCACATGCATGTAACAAAATGGCATCTCCAAATTGGGCCTCGTCTCGGAGTGTGCTCACCATGGACTGGAAATCAAGCTGCCGCGATTTGTAATAAGGGTACAGGCGAATATTGATGTCCGGCGCACATTGTTGCCATATGGTGAAATGGTTTATCCATGTTGGATCGGATACCCAGATATTTTTAGGACGTGAGTGATGCTGCAGAAAAATGGCAATAAGACTATTCGCTCCAGTTCTTGAGACAGTCTGGATGGATGTAATAGCGGCTCCGGACGTTTGGATCAATGTAGGCCCGAACGCAACGAGGCGTGTCGCGTCCAGAAAGTCTTGGTCCCCAGCAAGCGGCAAATATTCGTGGGTACAAGACACAGGGTCTATAAGTTTCTTTTCTTATTACCTATAATAAGTATTCCAGTATACTAGGTCGGGTATGTGATATGAATATGTACCTCAGTGACGGCTGTCAGTGGCCATGGTTGTCCATCGTCATCTCTATAAGCACCAATCGTCAAGTTTACCTTCCTAGGGCTTTCGTCCGCTTAATATTTCTGCTCAATGGCAAAGGGTCCTTTGTCGTTTATTTGCTCAACGCTAGAGAATCGTGAGTAAGGTGCATTATCTCTTGTTGTGGCTTGCATCATTGCTGGTGGCCGGACGATATGGCGTCACTTCATAAACGAGGAGCGCTTATAACAAAAATAATTTCCAAAACCAATGGTGAGATGAAAGTAGGATGGTCGTTCTGTTATATGCTGTTGTCATTCATTCATCATGCCCATGAGATTGTCGGCATGCGCTACCCAGAAGTAGGCACCGACACGAAGCATCAATTGGTATTACAAGCCATTCAAGCTAATTCAGAAGCCTTACCTCCAGGGTTTACCTCAAAATAATCACAATATGCCGAGTGTCGGTTAGCATGCTCCATTAGCCGGTCGCTAAATCAGTGTGGATCCGTCGCCTAGGTCGGGTATTTGGGCGGCGTCCAAATGGAATGGAATCGGCTGATCCACCCCGCATAAGCAAGGGTCACCTCTCATATATGAAGCTTGGCCAACTTCGAACCTTCGTCTCTGAACAGTCCTTGCTCAAACAGCTGTTATAATCTTCGATTTAATACTTTCTGCATAACATTACCTCTAAGCTTAAAATCACAAGCATGGGCGAGACTATTGTCGTCATCGGGTGAGCAAATATCTCCAGACATTCGCCGTCAAGCCCAACCCAGTCAATGGTACTGACAATTGTTTTCCAGAGCTGGCGTCATTGGATTGACAACTGCTCTCCTTTTGTCCAAGGACAGGGCAAATGCAGTTACCGTCGTGGCCAAACACATGCCCGGAGACTACGATATTGAGTACGCTTCGCCTTTTGCGGGTGCCAATGTTGTCCCGTAAGTCGTCCCTCAATGAGTACGGATCGAGGTTTCATCACTTTGGCTGACGAAACCCATATTTATTTAGTATGGCCACCAAAGAGAACAGCCACATAGAAGTTCAGACGTGGCAAGAATTGAAGCGCCTCTGCGAAAATGTCCCTGAGGCTGGTATCCATTTCCAAAGTGCGTGTTCCAACCCTGCGCTAGTTTGGCACAAGAAGACTGATCCATCTTACACAGAATGTCGACTAAAGAGGCGCAATAAAGACCTGGAACACACCACTGTTCCTGCCGGCATCTTCGATCCTAATCCTTGGTTTCGCACTCTTTTCCAAGATTATAGAGACCTTTCCCCGAGTGAGCTGGAGGGTCCTTATGACTCGAGCTCGGAGTGGACCAGTGTTTGTATCAACACGGCTATTTACTTACCGTGGCTGGTTGGTCAGCTTCTAAAGAACAATGTGGTACTCAAGAGAGCAGTTCTATCGGATATCGGGGACGCCAAGGGCCTTTCCCATACCGGCAATCCCGCCAGCATCATTGTCAACGCCACTGGACTTGGCTCCCTCAAGCTCGGCGGTGTGCGCGATACAAACATGATGCCAGCAAGAGGACAAATCGTGCTCGTGCGAAACGAGGCGCCCATGTTTGGCACTTCTGGGACCGAAGACGAGCCCTCCGACATTTGCTATTCCATGACACGAGCTGCCGGGGGCGGAACTATTCTTGGAGGAACGTACGATCTGGGGAACTGGGAGTCCCAGCCAGATCCCAACACGGCAAACCGCATCATGGCGCGTATAGTCAACGAGCACCCCGAAATAGCCGACGGGAAAGGAATTGCCGGTCTGAGCATAATTCGCCATGCAGTTGGACTACGTCCTTATCGCAAGAATGGAGTTCGTATCGAAGAAGAGAAATTGGATTCGGATACGTGGATTGTGCATAATTACGGACACTCGGGATGGGGATATCAAGGGTCATATGGAAGCGCGAAAATGGCCTGTGAGCTGGTCGAGAAGATTGGAAAGAGCAAACATAATTTGACTGCCAAGCTTTGATTTTGTGTATTAGGCGGTTATTATCTAGATAGTATCTTGAGATAGATACCGTATTCATCGCATTAGATTGTGTCAGCAATCGGGTGAATCACCCCGCACGTGATGCTACCGATCGGCTAACGGCTAATTCACTTCAACCTGCTGAGCCCTCGTTCCCTGCATTCCACTCTTTCCTGTTCAAGTACAGCACGGTACTCAGCCAATTCAAGGCGTAATGCAGCCGCAATTACCACCCAGTACTAGTACTACTAACAACGAAAACGGCCCCCGAAACCATTTGAGATCGCGCGCAGGATGTTGGACTTGTCGGGAAAAGAAGGTCAAATGCGATGAGACTCGGCCCCAGTGCCGCAGATGTATCCGCTTGAATCGGCCATGCGACTATGAGCCTCGGCCTCGAAAGGCCTATACCCGACGACAACAGGCTCGATCCCAGACTCAGACCCAATCTTATTCTCATTCCCAGTATTCCGCGGGAAGCAACCCCGCATCAGCGTCGTCGCCACGCTCAGATTTGAACCTCGCAGGCACACCGAGCTCAGCCTTTGGTTGCCACTCCACTACGCCATCAGCCCCTCACACTCAGTCACACCAGACTGGTCTCCTGTTGAACATTTTGCCGAGTACTGCATCTACCTCACAAAACTCACTGGTTACCCCTAGCCCGAGTGTTTCAGAAGCATGTCTCGCGATACTGGAGCCCGCTGATTACCACTCCATCCACTGTTTTCGCTTCGACTTGGCCCCGTTAATATATCTCAAAGACCCCGAGTTGTCAGCCATTGAACTTATGTGGAAATTGGCCCAAAACAGTGAAATGGTTCTTCATATGATTGTTGCTCTGGGTGCTCAGCAATTGTGTTACCAACACCAGGAGCATGGGTCACACGCATCTGACCATCACGCGCGCAAGGTTCGAGCTGCTGAACACTATGGATCTTCTCTTCGGCTCCTAGCATTGGCCACTGCACAGGACATAGGTGAATCTGAGTTAGACCTCGTCCTCGCTACCCTCTGGCTCATGATTGAATATGAGCAGCGTTTTGGGGATGGTAGCGGATCGGGGTTGAGCGCCCATCTCAAAGGTGCTGCATCCATCATCCAGGGGAGGCTCCACAACCTACGCGATATACTGAAATCTCGCGGGGTACGAGTCTGTCATGAGGAGCCTAGTCCGAGCCCGCAGGCCATGCTCTTAAAAGGTCAGGAAGAGTGGCCCATATCTGCGTTTGCTGCCCGCATAGTAGTCTGGATATCATACAAAGACGGAGCTGCTGCCCTCAATGGGTTTGGTGGCTTCTTCAACGAGCTGCTCGGACAAGCCATGGAGGGTATTGCTGAGGACGAAGCGACATCGCTAGTCCGTGGATTCGAGGCCCTTCATAGACATTCTAACCGCGCATCCAGTGATAAGTGGGCTCTCGAATGTCCACAAGAAAAGGTTATTGAGGATATTCATAGCCGACCACTCTTCTATCTTTTCGGGAATACTGGGCAATTTCGTTTCCTTCTGTCCAAGCTCGCGGTCATGCGTCAAGATGATTCGTCAGCCTTTGAGTCGTCTTGCCAGAGGATGGCTCGCTTACTGAACGCTACCACTGATCAATATGCCGAGCTGATCGACGTGGCGCATACTCTACGCTTAGACTCATGCGGAGCACATCGCTCATTTGTTATCAATGTCAGGGATAATGTATCTCACTACCATGCAATAGTTATGTGCTACTCTGGTATCGTACAAGAACGAGCACTGCCTGATAACGGGCAAAGAGCGGTTCTTGGACGGTTGATGAATATCGCGTTCCAGACACATTCAGATGAAGGAGAGTCTGCAATGTCGAGAGTGGCTTGGCCGCTATTCGTGGCAGCCTTGGAATCGGACGATGCCGTGCACCGGAAATGGATCATGGATCGATACCAACATTTGTCTGAGCAGGGAGAAAACTACCGTAGAGCTCATGCGGCTCTCAAAGTGGCGTTTTCGATGCAACATTACCACGAGAAGCGAGTAGACCTCTTCGACTTGCTCTGGCATAATGAGCAAGTCAGTCGGTTTCTGATTTGATGCACAAGAAGCTAGTCACAGTCAAGATTAAGATAGATACCATCAAGCCTGCCGCGGCATTTTGAACTCCTGTTCCAATCAAGGATCTGTCGGCTATTGATTGGAGCTAAGAGTTCGCCATCTCCAAGATTAAACTACCCGACTTAGTTGAGGGTACTGCGAATCGTCAAAGCAATTGGGCAGCATGAAGAAAGGTTGCAATTCCGCTTGCTTTATCCTTCTACTCTATGCTAACACACATCGAGATACCATGGTGAATTGCCTTAAAATGACTCAAGTTACAACATTCAACAACGAGCCTTTAATGTGACCAAACTTCGGAGCACTCATCCCTGTGTTTGTATAGGTAAGCAAGGTGGAAGCTTCAATGGTTTGCAGAAGTCGCATGATAGCAATCTTCTAAGCAGCAAAGGATGTTCCTATCACCAGCGGCTTCTCTCACAGATTGCCCGGAAGGCACGTTCACTAGGGCCGTTGTGTTCCCAATATGCCGACGAAGCACTCGAGGCCAAACGGACAAGTAACAGAGACAGAAATACACATCCCTGCTCGTGACAGCCACCAAGTGCGTGATTTACTTTGCAAGCCCACCAATGGACCAACCGAGGGCTGCAAGCTAATCGTACTCCTATATGAAGAAATTCTTGCAATGGTCTTGCAATGGGACTGCCGAGATAGAGAGCCCTTCCTGTTGTAGCAGCCATGAACGGCATCTCTCGCCTCTGGCACATTTCAGATCTTAAAATCCCCATTGATTTCGAGAGTCAAATTGTAGGTTCAAGTCGAGCTGGAAGTTTCATTGTTCCTCAGGCATGGTAGCTGGGTTGCCAGCAGAAGTTTGGCCGAGTTTGTTGACAAGGATATCGATACGACCATGCTTTTCGATACCAGCATCGACTAGCGCCTTGACTTGATCGCCCTTGAGCCCATCAGCAGCCATGACATCAACAACACGGCTGGAATACTCTTCCAGTAGACGCCTTTCGTTCATTCAGCTGCATGGAGGTTGAGATCACAGCCAAAGATCTTGACGCCGCTCTTGACGAGTATGCGAGCAGTGGCATTCTCCTTTCTGCATTCCACACATTCCTGACTAACACTACTCAAGCCAGGCAACCATCCTCCAGTGATGCCTCACTTTATGCCACAGCGCTCGATCAGGCGGTCACTTCGTTATTGAAGCACACTTCGAGGGGGCGATCGCACAGTAATGGATGTTCTTATTCCTTCTGCTGCCGCATTTGCACAGTCAAAGGATTTCACAAGTGCTGTGGAGCTGGCAAAGGAAAAGGCTGACGGTACACGATGTATCGAGGCAAAGGTAGACAGGGCTACGTACGTTTATCGAAGACATCAAGTACTGGATTCTGGAGCTTTGGCTCTATTGGAGATCCTGGCCGGTGCTGGTTTAGCTGAATGTTTGACCTGGGTAGCTAAATCATCGTAAAACTGATACCTTCTACTCGAGTTCTTCTTGACTTAAATTATCATTGAAACCCGCAGCCGCTTCACCTACTTAACAGGAAAATAATAAATAAGAGCCGCAGGAATTAAAGATTACTAATAGGCCGCCAATCTAACAACTCTTTCCCCCACTGTATGCGGCGATTGCGGACTTTCTGATTAGTGAACTCGCCGACTTTAGTGCTGGTAGTTGTGCGGAGATTGGTCTCGTTTATTTCGACAACACCAGATTTCTGCCGTAGCGTTGATCGGGTAGCAAACCCGAAGAAATTAGTGGGTGGCACAATGGGGCTCCGAATTTACGAAGTAACGTCTTCCCCCCAAACTCCCCTTCTTCCTCTTTTTCGGGCTTTCTCTGTTCTATCGATGAAATACTCCGTGAACCATAAATTCGAGTATGGTTGTAAATCTGAATTGTTATCTACGAAAGACACGCCGTCCTCCAATAGTTTGTATAACCTTTTTTTAACTATTCTTTTCAACCTAGGCTGCCTCCAAAGTATTGGGGCTTGGGTAGGAAATATAATCCATTATTTCTACAAGCAGTACAAGATTGTAATGCCGCCACGGCAACGGGGCTACACGGATTGAAACGAGCGGATAAGTTGATATAGGCTAGCCTGTACTTTCATTCCTATAGGCTATATAGGAAGGGCGGAGGAGAGCTTAAAGATGATTCCCCAGCGTGATGCTCCTGGCATTAGCAAAGTTTATTAGACATGTTGTATTTTATTCACAAGCTCTATGCTCCTCAAGGGATCCATGACAAATCCTAGAAAAAGAGAATGCAATAGACGTTCCGAACTTCTTTACTAACGTTACGCCCCGCCGAATGCCAAGGCTAAAGCCGTGGCAAGATTTGTAACCAGTGCCGCACTGCCGCAGCAGAACCCTAATACATGGACTTATGGCGTAAGTATAAGTAAAGGGCACCTGCTGTCTCACAGCACCTGTTTTCATAACGCACTACTTATCCCGTCCAACTACCATTCTATCTGCATCAGATCACTTCCAGCCATGAGTCCTGCATTTCTTGTCGTCGGCGCCACTGGCAATACCGGAAGAGGCGTTGTTGAAACATTGTCGAAAAGCCTGAAGAGCCATGATACCTTTTCTGGCCACGAGATTCTCGCACTGACGCGATCCCTGAGCGGAGCTGCGGCACGCCAGCTCTCTACATTGCCCAATGTCAAGGTTGTGGAACAGAATTGGGTAGATATCAACACTGAATGGCTCCGCGAACGCAATGTCGTCAGGGTTTTCATTGCATCGCATAACGAGCCGAGCCAATTTGCCGACGAATCGACATTCCACCTTGCGGCTCTCAACGCGGGCGTTGAATACGTCGTGCGGATCTCAACAACCGCTGCAAATGTGCGCCCGGACTGCCCTTCATATTACCCAAGGACACACTGGGCAATCGAGGCTCTCCTAAGCTCGTCGGAATTTGAGCGCCTGCAATGGACTTCGCTACAGCCTAATGTTTTTACCCAAGTCTACCTCTCTCCCGCCGTCGAGTTCATCAAGAAATACCGCGAGACCGGAAAGCAAGATACCCTGAAGCTGATGGCTTCGGAGGATGCACCTGTTGGCATAATCGATTCGAACGACGTTGGAGTCTTTGCGGCCCATCTCTTGATGGCCAATGATGTTGCCCCGCACAACAAGGCCAAGTATATCCTTAATGGGCCAGAGGATATCACGGGCCGTCATATCGTCACTATGGTTGAAGGCCAAATTGGCACCAAAGTTGAGGATGTGAGCTTCAAGAACATGTCGTTTGTCGAATACATGGCAGCTCAATCCCCGGCACACAAGAATCTAATTATGTCAATCAAGCATGCTCCGGAAACAGCATGGGAGGGGAAGTGCGGAGCTTCAACGACGAGCAAGGAGGTCCTTCAGCTAGCTGCGCCGAAACGTTCACCTGCGGAGGTTCTCAAGACCCTACTAGAATAATAGAATAATAGGGAGGTGTACAATGATGATTACAAGGTATATAGACTTGTACTGAATAAAGAAACAGCTACGGGGGTACAAGGAAGGAGAGGAAATGAAAGAAAGCAGAGGGACGAAATAAAATTGCCTTGCATAGTCAGACTGGCTTATGCTATAAATTCCTTAGTGAGGTTTTCTGTCTAGCTATATTAAATTATGGACAAATGATAACCCTGATTGGCAGTACCAGAACAGTATTAACACCGAACCGTGGAAAGTAGACTGCTATAGGCTCTAGTCCTCCTCGTCTTATCTGGTCGCTATTATTTGTAATTTTCATCTTTCGAGTACTTTTCCCTATGAACGCGCTTGCATATAATGGACTTCTTGAGCCACTTAATAAATATCCTTTGCATAATTAACTGCTATAAAACGTGGCATGGTATAAGATGATTATCCGACTTCTACAAATAGCGTTTCAAGTATGTAGGTCTACATATCTTGTAAATATAACCTCCCCTATTATCGTGGCGAGGTGTTCTGCTGGCTTATAGAATAATAGTATTAAATCGAAAGTTGCCCCTCGACATGCCCTATACCTTCCACATTTTTCAGCAAGTCCACTTTATACTTTACGAACTACTTGATTCCGGCTTCAATGCGGTCTCTAAAAGCTTAAATCCATCGATAGTCCCCATTCCAAGTATGCTAATATCTGGAGTTTACTCCTTTGTGGACCTTCTGATCAGGGACCCCTTGTGAGAAAGTCTAAATATTCGATAAATCTAGGCTTCCTGGGCGCTGTGACAATCTCCGCTTGGTGAGTATAATCATGCCAGTGGCCGAGCGCTCCTAGCGACCAGTTTCAGTCGTTTAGGTAACTATAAAACGGTCATTAGCTCCAGACCACGAGATGTTCTGCATCAACTCGTATTTTCCATCAAGTAGAGCGAGCGGCCCACGCGCCTCTCTCCTCAGCCCCCTGCTGCAAGAAGACATGGCCCGTGCATTCCGCTCACCTCACTAATCACAGATTATAAACGCCGATTTCCCTACTACCGGTGATGCTACTACTACTATCAAAGAACCATCAGAATCCTGTCGCGTTTTGAGCTGTCGGGAGTCTTCCTAATTGATGCGGAAAGTTATTACAAGATCAGCTGTCCTCAAGATCACGCCTTCCGTTTGCAGTGAGGCGTGAAAAGTGGCAGGCTGGATTTTAGTACCTATAATAAAACCCGCTTATGCGTGCAAGCTATGACGAATGTTAGACCTAGTCGAGGCAGTCCCTCACGGGGGTTGGTGTCCTCTTTGTTGTCTCCTTTCTCTTCCCTCAGAAGTATGCAATTCATATCCTGCATGACTGTCTAGCGTGTAATCGGCCTGCAAATGTCTGAGATATCACCCAATCAGAGGCTACACTTGATACAAGTCAGTACCAGCTTATCGTATTATATCTGGAGGGGATATAGTCACTCCTTGTAGCTGCAAGCCTCCTTTGATACCCAATAAGAGCCAAGAGGCCTTCAACTCTAAGACTTCTATTAGTGACCACACCCTTGTTTGCGTACAGCTACAGCATACTCCCCAGACAATCTTACAGCAGTTGGATTGTAGTCAAAATGCGATTCTTAGTTGCAGATGGAAAAGGGAGCGGCTACATAATCCCTACCAATGCCGACATAGGCCGCGCCTGCCTGAGCTTTAGGCTTGAAGCTATCCCTGAACGATGCCGTCTAAGCTCAGAAAGGTGTCAGCACCTTTATCGTAAGCGCTGGGCAGTGCGGGGTAATGAGACATGTATGATGTAGGACAAAGCAAGGCAACAAGGTATATCACAAGGCGGATGCCAACTTATCGTTTGGCACCTGTCAACAGGACCTGAGGACTTGACGCCAAGAGTTACAAGTGGGGAGCTGAAAACTTGAAACGAAAGGCGCTCGCAAGGTTGGATTCTTTTAGTCTAGACTGACGCGCCACGGTGTAGATCCTCTAGCAGCCGGTGAGCTAGCTCCATAACGTGATAACCGAAAGCCTTATTGAATAGTATTACGATCAGACCAGTGGCTTACAGGCCAAGAGACTAAATTGAGACATTACTTGTCATAGAGGAAGAGGGGTAGCAAAGCCTGGTCTGAGATAGCCAGCGTGCACACAAGCAAGAATCCTAGATGCTAGGGAATCAGCAAGTGTTATAACTAAATCCTCAACAGAGCTATGTTATACCTCGTTGTTAGGAGGTTATTGTTCTAGGGACTGGTTGGTTCCAATGATCACTGTGAATGTATCGGAGTTAATCCGAACTTTTTGCTCCAGTGTGAAAAATCATGCTCGGCCTTACACTAAAAGCCGAGTATCTGCATTTTGCTTCTCAGCCCCCTTTTCCTGCATGACCAGTTATGAGACGTCTCAGCCCCCCAGCCTGATTCTAAATGAAGATTAGACTGGAACCCGTACCGGTTACTCAAGTGAGATCGAGTAGGCACTCGTCTCTGTCTGACTTGTGTCTTTTTCCCTTTCACTAGGAATTGAGTGTCATGACTTCATGATGGATTCGACTAACAGATACTCCGAGCTGCCTGAGGTAGTTGTATCGATGAACGATGAACAGGACCAGAACGAACGGCCGCCTGTACCCCCAAAGCTCCCAGTACCTACCGATATTCCAGTGGCTGACGGAGATCGTTACGAGAGAGATGCTCGCGTCGAAGGCTCGAGCAGAAGGACTTCGTTGGCGCCGGTGCTTTGTTGCGTTTGCCAACATTCCTCTCGGAAAGCTTGGAATTGCGTTTACTGCGACGACTCCTTTTGTGACGAATGCTGGCTCAAAGAAAGACCTCATAGAGTAAGTAATTTATGTCAATTTGTTACATCCTTAGTATTTCTGCGAAGTCCAAATTCTGCTTTGCCTCGACAGTCACCCCCTCTATTCACCCTTCCTTCCCCTTCCCTTGAGCTTGAATGCAGATTGCCGCTGTATATCATTCCTCTTCCGAGATAATCAATTGACGAGTTGTTCCTAGCCCGGAAAGGTTGGCATCGATGGCCGCCCGCATGAAAAGGTTGACGAAGAGGTTGTTCGCCGATTAAAGAAGATTTTCAATGAACCGACTGTCGAAGAACAGTATGGACGACACAGGAACGACATTGATACCACCTGGTTTGGAGCATACAAGGAGAAAGGCCAGTTGTTTTTAAATTCCACCAACCGGCTTGCTGATATTTTATGCGAGAGCCAAAAGGGGGCTCCTACCGACCGGTTTCCTCAACTGGTCTCTTTTGTTGGCCAAGCTGGTATGTCTATATGGTCTACGATCTTGTTTCGTCACCATTTGTGATCGTATAGCTAATGGAAACCTCTAAAGGCTCGGGGAAGAGCACGGTCATCAAAATGCTGATTGATCATCAGCAAGCGTGGACAGAAAACCCAGATAGATTCCTCACCCCTGTTCCTGGTCTCGTTGGCGATAACATGCCTACTACGGGCGATGTTCACTTGTACGAAGAGCCCAAAACTTACCTTACGCAAAGTCCCATCTTTTACGCTGACTGCGAGGGCATGACTGGTGGGGAACAGATGCCGAGGGGCCTGGCACGCCGGGGGAAGGTTGACAGCACCAGGGACACCATGGAGAGAACAAGACTGGTAAAGAAGCCACACAAGATTCGATGGGCAAACCAACTGAAGATGGGATCACGCGAATTTGCAGTCAAGAGCCTGTTTCCGAGGATCTTATATACATTCTCAGGTGTTGTGGTGTTTGTAATCCGCGAAGTCAGGTAGGCTGTACCTTGTATCCCAGTACTCGAAGAACTCTGGACTTAGCTAACAAGTCTTGCACTCAGAACCTTTGAGACGGAAGTCCTTACACAGCTGGTCCACTGGGTATCAATGTCTATTGACGAGTCTATCAACCAACCAACACTTCCCCATGTTGTCATCGTTGCAAATGACACCGATCCAAGCATCGATGATAAGCAATGGGACCACGTCATTGCCACAAACGGTCTTTTGAAAGACTACGACGACTCGGCAGTCAAAGTGCCTGCACTCACAAAGAAATTAGTTGAACTAACGAATCAAGGAAAACCTACCAAAACGACCAAGGCCCTTCTTGAACATTATTACTCCTCGGTCACATTGATAAGAATACCCGCCAAAAGCCATTATATGCAAATCGATCAGCAGATTGGGAAACTTTATGGCATTCTAACTGATAAATGCAAGATGTCTCACGATCAGAAGAGACAAGTCCGCATGTTACTCAACGCAGAGGTACTTCCTCTATATGTCGACTCTGCCTATGACCATTTTTCACGAAGTATTGAGGAACCATTTGACTTCGTTGAAGAGGCACGTCGACGTACCCCCGTGCCACGAACATTTGGGAGGCACATTCTCAACCTCATCTTGACCAACTATAACCACAAATCTCAGAAATGTAGTAGCATACGTGATTTCTTCACTGGCCTGAGTCGTCCGCTAGCTGCGTGTGTTATGCTTGACGCCATACGAGAAAAGAGTCACGGTAAGACATCACACCTGACGCTGACTTGATTCCATTTGCTCACATTACCAGGAACTTACTCGAATCTGTTGCGGCATACCTATTGTAGCTCACTACAAGAGGCAATGGAACAGTTCTGTGATAAATGGCTTCGATGTTCACACATTCGCGACGGACAAAAATGCCAAAATACTCGAAATTCCCACAAGAAAGGACATCAAGCGATCTCCGGTAAGGTCATTGCCCGTGGCCCCTACGAAACGACATTCATTGCAGACGAGTTCTTCTCGAAATGGATCAACGAGATCGATGAGCAGATATACAGGCTGGATACACACTGCCAACAGTCTAGTCAACAGGGAAACGCAATACCCCGGATTCTCAGCGACGTGATAGCTCAATTCAATAGGAAGCGCCCAACTCAATCTAAGTTTAATTGTGTTTTTGAGGAATCTTTTTGAGAGTAAGATAAAATTAAATTGTAAGGATTAGAATTAAGTGACGTTCAATGAATAAGAAGAATCGCAGAGAATTATTTGCCATGTATTTCCTTTATTGAGCCTATATTCAGGCTTATAGTGCTAACATTAGGAAATGCTTGTTCTATATTAGACTCTGCCCTCGTGATAAAGAAGGAACGCTTGGGACAAACCTAGCCCCTGTTAGATTCAAGCCGGACGAGGCTGATGTTAGAGTCTTATACTTATCCGGGTGTGAAAGGTCAGCGAAATTCTTCATAGTTGATAGCCAGCCTATGAGCAGAGGTGGCGTACGGGCTATCATAGAAGCTGTTATTCTGAAAGCTGTTGAGAAAGCTTTTGGTGGCCATATCCCTATTCAACTTCTCGGCCTCAATGTGTTGATCGAGATTATTGACGAGTTGTGCAGCCGGGGTACATTCCAGCCACCATCGCATTTCGTCATCGACTGCAAGTTCGAATCAATTGTAAGATTTCTTTTTTTGTGCCTTTAACAAGGAAGCTACATCCACTACCCTATTTCCAGTTGCAACTAAAAATTAGACTCAGCAGCCAGAACAACCAACCGGCGGGGTCTTTAGCCGGTTGACAAGTTGGTTCAATTACCATATTGGCGGCCCGATCTAGGTTAAGGCCAGCATGTATCGTGAAGTAGATTTGGTGGAGGCAAACTTGGAACTCAGTGAAATCTTTTATTTCTTGTGAAATACACACATGCTTTTTTTTCAGCAGCCTTATGGTGCAACTTCGACCACAGTTTGTTTTTTTATCTGGAGAAGAAACACTGGAAATACCTACTATATATAGACACTCGAAGGAAACAAGATTTAGTCTATTCTCTGCTTGAAGGAAGAAGCCCACATGCAGCTATTGATCCCGAAGCTTAATCGTGGGAGGCGAATATCTTCATGATGATATGGTCGCAGATCATACCCATCGAATCTGAACTAAGAGAGCCATGCTAACAAGTGCTCGAACAGAACGTTTTTAGGAAATCCTTGCAGCCTTCGCCCAGGCCTCTCCGATTGATGCCCAATACTTCTCGGGATCGTTCCTCATATGACCAACATGCCCACTACCCTTAAACACCACAGCATCAGATTCAAATCCACATTCTCGCATATCCGCGACATTCTGCTCAATCTGTTGCCATGGGATCATTACATCCTCTTTGCCATACAAGAAAAGTCTCAAACTCTGCTTTGTCTGAAAGGAGTCATCAAAGCATACGCGCTTGCTAAATATCGGAGTAGGTTCTCTCCCAGCCACATAATCGTGGAAGTGTATCGCAGAAAGGAATAGTCCCCAAATACACCGGGTAACAAAAAATGGCCAAGGAAACCAGGATGCTGTTCCTATGGCCATGGCATTTGACCAGCACTTCAAATTTTCCCAGGTGAAGGTGGGATCTCCAGGTCCAGAGTCCCAAACGGTCAACTGATGTGGAAAAGGCCGGTTGTAGAGATCCTTGTAGGCGTTCAATGTGGCAGCGTAGTTGCCACACCCGGAATTCGACATGACATGGCACAGAACAGAGTTGTGCGAAGCGTCTGGGGTGCCCTCTGGGAATGCCTCGTGAATGACGGGATGCATTTCTTCCGATCGTTTGGAAACATGGTCAAGAAACCCTTTGGAGATGGGGGCAAGGACCGCAATCTGTTTCGCTTGCGGGTAAAGTTGCCGATATCCATCAGCAAATTTTAGAATGTGCTTGGGAAGAGCGTCACCCCAGCCGTAGATGATGATTACCCGAGGGTGTCCCGCGGTTGGCTTCGCATCTGCAGATTCTTCCCCTTTGCGGATAAAGATTCGATCAGAGAGGGCAGTGAAGCCTGGGAATTTGTCGGGTCGCGCTTTTTTGCTCATGGTTACTACTGTGGTTCAAAGGAAGTTGGTGAGATGGCGGGGTAAGACAACTTTTTATACCTGAAGTCAAGTATGCAAAGGGTCATGGTTGTCAGGAATATCTGAATCAGCTTATTTCGTTTATCACATACTCCGGATTGGCTGGAAAGACGTTACATAATAAGGGCCGCTGCGCGCGTAATCCTGACTTGAAAAGTCTGTCCCGGGATAAATCCTTCAACTCCTCAAATTGACAAAAGCCCGAGTCTCTTGGCACATGTAATACGTGCATTGAACTGTTTAATCGAGCGCTTGCCCGACGAATTACAATCTGGAGACAAGAAGTCACATACTCCTGATATATTCAAATTATTAGCTTGTTTTCGCTCCAAGGACGTCACGGGGAAGCTTACGTGTGCCCACGGGTACCCGTAGCGGGCGCGGTGGGCTTACAATTCGTTGAATTGAATGTAAGCACCATCTTCTACCATCCTTGTCATTTCCCCATTCTCTCGTTTGACTCGACGAGTAGGACAATGAAGGTTGGAAGAATGACAAGGCACCGATTGCCCTTTTAAGCAATTCGCTGTAGGGCTGAACTTTGTCTGCATGCGAATGAGCAGCAAGTCATGAAGGTGTGGTTTTTCCGTCTTATGTCAGGAATCTTCGCGGCATAAGCTGCATAAAACATTAATGGCCTCTTCATACAGAAGAATCGTCAGACTGTCGTCATTTTAGATGTAGAATAAGAGGAACGTCGAGAGTGAGATGGGCTTCCGGCGTGTTGAAGTCAGATTGGCTATTGCAGGCTACTCCTTCGGTAGGAAACGATGACTAGGTGGTACTTAAACCAGATGCCATAAACTATCAAGGAAGTGTAGTATAATTCAAAGCAACCTGGGACGGCGAGCCCTTTGGGCAGTCGGACATAATAAACTCTACCAGCTTGAGCTAGACAGGTCTAAGCGCTAGCTCTACCGTGAAAATACGATAATTATGGGAAGCCGAAAAAAAACTCGGTTGGCATCTCGGGGCTCTCAATGGGTTTTGCCACGGGCCCGTGG